>OZ024902.1:68497884-68610384 GCA_964017125.1 Flabesymbios commensalis | reverse complement strand
ATTGTAAGCAACAATAAAAATAAATGCTTCACTGTCAGTCGGTTTGCATTCACAGACTAAAATTTCCTGGTCATGAGGCTCAAACTCACATTTTCGCTCTGAGTGAATGAAGTCACTCATAGCTAACATGACACCACCACCTACTCTACCTGGCTCAATTTCCTCTCTGTCACGACGGTGAACAACATAATTATGGGGGAACAGTTCAGTACTTGAAATGGATGCGTTTAACCACGTCTCTGTTACTGCCAGTAAATGAGGCTGGTAAATAGCTATTAGATTATGCATTTCTGTTATTTTATTTATATTTGATCTTACTGACTTGACACTTCTTGCATTTATATATATAGTATTAAGCTTATCACACATACTCTTATTATTTTTCTTATTGAAACTTGTATCAAATCTGTGCTGATTTATACATTCATTCTGCGTCACTCCAGCTGTGTCTTTGGCACTACCTGCTACACTGGCGCTCCTTGTGTCCTAGACTATGACACCTAAAACAACGGACTCGTGAGGTAAATCGGCACTGTTCTGAGTCATGAGAAGATTCACCACAGTAGTAACATGACACGTGGTGTGAGTGGTTTTGACGTTTGTGATAATTTGAGCGGTCGTGTGTCATAGGCCTCCTGCTGTTTCGGCTGTAGTGTGAATTGTCTCGGTCGCCCTGTCTATTTAAAAACCTATTCTGATTATAAGCACCACGTTGCCAGTGTTCGTGCCTATGGAACGCCAAAGTGGACTTTTCCTGCTAGATTTATTTAGTTGGCCACATTTTCATTTGTTCATGCATACTTTTTCTCTGGTTGTGTTATATTCCATTTGTTGGTGCTTATATTTATTTGTTCCTGTATAATTTACGTTTCCTTTGTGCAGTTTTTATTTGTTGGTGCAAACTTTTTTTTGTCCCTGCTAGTTTTCAGTTTGTCTATGCTTAGAATTATTTGCTTGGTGCCGTATTTCGTTCGTCGTGCTGTTTTCTGTTCGGCATGCTAGCGACATCTGGTGCTGATATTGTAAGCTGGAGCTGTCCTTTTGTTTAGCTTAGGCGCCACCAAGTGAACGAGAGAGACTGTAACGTGTTATTGACTTTCGGTCAGAAAATAAAGGATCCCAGCTACTAAAAATAGTTTTAAATACGGAAGCTTCGTAGGTCTACTCAGAATTGAACAATGTATTTAAAAATGTTTTGTACACACACTATATAATTCATCAAATTTAACACCTGACATAAGGCAGGCCTAACGTTATAATAAGAAAATCAGGCGCGGATCCAGAGGGAGGGGGGGGGGGCGCAGGGGGCGTCAAATTCTTTAAAAAGTCCACTAAATTGGCCTCAATATGCCCAAAAACTCGCACCCGAGCCACCTGCGCCCCTCCTTTTTCAAATCCTAGATCCGCCCCTGAAAATATAAATCGACAGGGGCGGATTTAATATTTTTATATGAGTGTATATATAGGGCCTATATATAGCCTACATACTGCCATACACTCTAAACAACATAGGTTATTCAAAAAGAAACCCTTCAGTGCTATTACCATGCAACCCCAGGAGAACCCTGCAAGGGAACCTATTGTTTAGAGTGTATAACATGTGACTTAAGTAGGAGGTTCGTGGGCATTCTCTCAGTATTTTTTTATTTATTTCTGATGCTATCTATAGGCCTACTGCAATGGAACATGACAAGAACAGACACATGATTGTATAAAAAACATTGTGGCAAAATTTTAAACATAAAACACTGCAAAAGGGTAGATCCGAGCCACTAACATGTAGATCTATGTTAGTTTAAGAATCCCGACAAAAACTTCACCCCCTGCATATGCTGTTATCATCTTTTAGGACATAATCGGCCTATTCCCTTTTGTTGGGATTCGAAGATAAATGAGCGAATCATGCAGCCTTGTGTAGACCCGAAGTTAAACATTGAGACAACCCAGGTTCAACGTCTGCTGTTTCTAAAAACATATCGGTTACCATGGCGATGCAGCATTGCTGTCATCACAGTGTCATCGCGTAGACATAAATTACTAGGGTGCATTGGGTGCATGTGCCAGGGACTATAGCTGTGTTGGGACTGGGATTATGTTGCAGTAGGGCCTATACACACTCCCCAACAAACATGAGACATCCACCCAAAGTTGACTGACCAATTGATCCAACAATGGATCAATGTTCACTGAGGATCCCATCCTTTTACGTAGTGTTGGTTTAATGTTGGTCCATCGCATACGACGCTGATTATATAAAATAATATTCGCCCCCTATCAATTAATACAATTATTTATATTAGATAGATAGGCTAATCGATAAATACAGTCCAGTAGAAATTGACATGGATCCGGGAATTTTCACAGCAGCCTTTTTTTTGTTTAATGGGGCTGTCACACTACAGCGTATGAGGCAGCGTATATGCCAACGTGTGAAAAAAAATTGTCAGAACGCTGGCGACCGTCGAGAACGTTAGGCGTACGTTAGAAGCACGTTATGAACACGTTGCTATACGCTATCACACGTTGTCATACGCCGGGCCATCTAAAAAAATTGAACATGTTCAAAACTATCTGACGTATGAGTTGCGTATAAATATACGTTACTCACACGCTAAACGTACGCAACAAGTACGTTACGCGATCGTTGCACACGTCGCACGTACGCAAAGCATACGTTCATACACGTTCCCTTCTAAATTCAATGAAAGTAACGTATGGCGACGTGTGACAAGATACCCAAGTTGTCCCTCATAGTGGGTATCACATTATTTTGAGTAAAAGGTGGTTTTAGTTGAAGAGTTCCATTTAGGTGATGACATTATTATGACGCGACAGATGCAAATTCTCAGCAATCAAATGTGTTGACATAATGCTGTCTCGAGACAAACTGAAGACGTTGAACCAATATTGGGTTGATGCTGGGCTGACGTCGTAGACAAAAAACCAACATTATATAGATCCTTTCACCTATCCCAACCCTTAAAAAGCAACCCCCAGAAGCCAGAATGTAGTCAATTATTCATGATAAATTCTTGAAACATAAGATCTGGCCCTATATTTTATGTCATCACTTATTAACATGGGTACATAAAACACGTTGCAAATATATGTTTCATTCCCACAATCAAGGATTATATTTCTTTCTACAATGAAAATATAGCGAAAAGACAAGAAACCATTGTTTTTATTATCTGATTATTTTAAGCAAAGTATATCAGCGATAATCTAAGACATCTAATGAATCAGCCGATAAGGCAATGAATGCATTAAATTAGCCAGGGAAATGAGATTAATGGGGTTTTAGGCTACCTTTGTGCACATATAAGCTAAACTGGGCCAGGAAAACCTCCTGGGGATGGTGAGATGAATGAGATGCCACTGTCCTCCAGACACAGGATTCGAAATTCGAGCCCTGGCGGTATGAGGCCGAGCACGCTACCTCTCGGTCACGGGGGCTCCCCACAATATTCATTTTTTCCGAATGAGAGGGGAAGAAACATTTTGTTTACTTGAAACTGGAAGGTCAGTGTGGGGTTCGAGCCCGCGATAATCTGACTCCAAGCAGGCAGCTTTCACCACTGCACCAGGGCCCCCGCCCTAATCAGCCAAGGAAGGTTGACCTAACTTTGTGTCAAAATAGTGGTGCTTATTGGAATCAACTGTTTTTGCCAGTACCAGATTAAGTCTATTGTTTTCAACATGATGATCAATCACAACAACTACTACACACAGAATTAATTTATTATCATACGTTAGAAGTACGTCTAGTACGTTACTCATACGCAACACTGACGCTACACAAACGCAATAAATACGTTTAGTGGGACAGATAGGTGAAACAATCTTTCAAATGATGATACAAGCAACAAACTTGGCATGAACACTCCCCATGGGTCCCTCTTTCGAAAAAAGCCGTTAGCCAAAAAAAAATTCAAAATGGCCGCCATTTTTCAAGATGGCCGCCATTTTGGTCTAGAAATACTACTTTTACCATAACATTTGACTCAATGTACCGATTTTAATGATGTTGGGGTCAAAATATATGTTTTCAATCATGCAGAAGACAAATTTGTTACTTTAAAATACCAAAGGATTGCCATTTTCCAAGATTGCAAATTTGACTCACTGGACCAATTTTAATGATGTTGGGGTCAAAAAATATCTTTTCAACTATGCACTAGCCTAATTTACTAGATTAACTTTTCACAGAAGTTTATTTCTGACTTACAAATGGAATAACATGCTATTTATACATTTTATTTATTAATACGCAAAAAACGTACAGCATGTTCAACAAAAATGTCTTATTAACAATGTGTCAATTGTACAAAAAAAGGTTGAATGAATTGCTCCTGTTTTAGAGACCACAGGAAAATGATAGCTTATTTAACTCAACATTACACTATAAGGGAAATGTTTTGTTCACACTTAACACAGACTAGATATTGAATCACGACTAAACCTCGCAACTACAGCTGCACACATGAAAATAATTAACTTGTTTAATTCCAAATTACACTATGTCGATCGACATGAAAAAAAGTTCATCACAACTTTTAACACAAGGTCATAAAACAAGCTAGCAAATGTCATATCACTTTAAATGCTTTGTGACTAGGAAATGTTTGTTCACACAGAACACAGACTAGATATTGCGTCACGACTTAACCTTGCAACTACAGCCGTACACATGAAATAAATAACTTTTTTAACTCCACATTACACTATGTCGATTGATTCGAGAAAAGTAAATTTAAAGTTTATCAGTTTAGCATGTTTATAAATGTCTTGTGACTGAGGATGTTTTTTGTTCACACAGAACACAGACTACATGTAGAGTCAGGACTACATCTCACAACTACAGGTTCAGAGTTTTGTGCAAGTCAGACTACAGAAAAATGAACTTGTCTAACTGCACATTACACTATGGCGATTGACTTGAACATTTTTTTTTAAAAAGCACCCCCAACTTGTAACTCAAGGTCATAAAACAGGCTTGCAAAATAATGTCATATCAATTTAAATGTCTTGTGACTAGGAAATGTTTGTTCACACTGACCACAGATTAAATGTCAAGTCAGAACTACACCTCGCAATTACAGCTGCACAGTGTTGTGTGCAAGTGAGACCAACGCCATACCATTTACACCTTCCACGACATTCTTTGTTGCACCGGGTCAGCTGTCGGCAGCTCACTGCAATGGGTAGGTTTGAAGTCCAGAAGATCTGCCACACGTCATCTTGCCGTGTCCATCCCCATTCAGCAGGACTTTGTGTTTCTGGCTGACACACCGTAGACTGACTCCAAATGCACCCAGCCTCGTAGGCAGCACGTTTGACATGCTCAAGAAGAGCTGCCCGAGTCGGTGGAATGGCTTCATAAGCTCTCTGCTTTCGAGCAAACATGTCCAACCGTGCGGCGTCAACACCTCAGTACTCGACCGATCATACATAGTAACTACAAACTTCTCCAGGATCTTCATGTCACAGTCTTCAACTGTTGGTAGGTACTTGCTTAGCTTGTCGAAGATATCAGACGCCTCACCACACACATCCCATGTTTGCCATGCGGACTTCTTGCCTTTTCTACGGAAGGCTGATACTAGATCACAACCAGTGGAGCTGTGGAAGAACAGGATTCCACTGGTCTTGACTGGTCCGAGGGCGACAGCCAAGTCATGTACAGGAATCCACCTCAAGTTATGTCCTTGCCCAAATGCAATCCACAGTTCTTTCAGACCAAGGCCACCCCTTCCAGGCTGATCGCCCGGTTGCTAACAACATCTTGTTCTCTCGTTGTGATCACCACATTTGCTGGTCACTCTGCGTCTGGCTCCCCTTCTTCGCTTTAATCTTGTTTCAGCTTTCAGACTTGATGGATGGTAAAAATCAAACACAATGTCTGTCTTCTGGTACTTTTTGAATACCCTTGTATTGAAGGAAGGACATCCAATACTGCATACTCTTCAAATGTCTTTCACGTTCGGGGGCAAAGACTGTTCACCAAAGCTGAGCCGTCAATGATGATGGCATCAGCCATTGGTTCTGACTCCGGCAGTGTAAGACAACCTTCGAGGATGGCAACAAGCTGGGATTTCTGGCAAGTGTGGAGCTGTCACTCAATGCGGCAAGGAATGGCTGATTCTCATTCTGGTTGCATTCTCTGATCTGGCATGATTTGAAGAGCTTTGAGAAGAGGCGACAGTCTTCCTTCAAAATCTTCTGTTTCCCATCTACAGGAGCTGGTACTTGTCGAAATTTTGTTCTTTTTGATTGGCTCGTAGAAGATCAAGTTCTCTTCACTTTCTAAACCATGGATAAATTCTTCGAACTTGATTCTTCCCCTCTCAAAGTGGGTCTGAATCCGTTGGGTGGGCAATGTGCTTTGTGTCCAGTATGAGGAGATCCTTGCGTTCTTCCTGGAAAGGGTCGCCCAGGTCTCTAATCACCTGAGTGAGCTTGTTCACTTTGTCCATGAATAGTCTTTGGGTGAGCTCAGTCTGCTCATGGTGCCTGGTGTTATGTGTTGCATCTTTGGCCTGGGATACTGCCTCAGATTGAGCAACGAGGTGGCTAACCTCTGATCCGGACACCATTCATCTTCGTAGTGCTAATGGGTTCTCAGTCACTCCAACTGCGCCACCGTCCCCTTTGATCACAGCATTTGCCTGCTTGTGAGCTTGGTCAATGGCCATGGCAGAGTAGTCGCGGCTTGACTTGTGCACCACAAACTTCCCGTTGTTGAACTCCTCTGCCAGTCGTGGATGTTTTCCTCCAGGGTAAGCATGTCTTTCAGATGGATAGTAAAAGCCACCGTGCGTAATGCACATTGTGGAGGAGCTCCGACAACGCTCGACAGTACAGCTCGAAGTTGGCTTCCCGAAATGCCCGGATGAGTAGATGGATGACTAGTTCCTTTGATAGCACCAGATGCCAGAAATGTAACTGCATGTGGACTATCCAGTTTGCATCCGTCACACTAGTCTTCAAAGCTGAGCACCCCCTCGATGTCCTCTCCAATCTGTGAGCAGTAATCAGCGTAGGCAGACTTCAAGAGCTTGTACAGACTGCTCGCTGTTACCTGGTGCGCTTGACGTGTTCTAGTAATACTAGCAGCGGACAGAAATGATTCTGCGGTGCCAGATGAAGCCACTCCTGTTTCAAATAGGGCTCCTAACCACCCGCTGTCCCGGAGGAGAGTTCTTATTGATCTCAGTGCAGCCAGTTCAATATGCAAGCCACCAAACATGATGACCAACTTGTCCTCACCTTATTGCTCGGGCCAGTACCACTGGATCTGCTTGGCTACTGCATAGATGGGCTGGTCAGCGGCGATGACAGGTACTTGTCCTGGGTTCAGGAATGCTACTGTGTCACTAATCTTGTCCATCACATGGGCGGGGGCCCTAGGGTAGTGGTTATCACCGCTGCCTTTCACGCTAGAGCTCGGGGTTCGGTTCCCGGTATCGGTTTGAAAGAAACAAAAATGTTTCTTCCCCATCCACGTGTGAAACTCAGTATTGTGGGGAGCCTCCGTGACCGAGAAGTAGCGTGCTCGGCCTCAGACCGCCAGGGCTCGAATTTCGAATCCTGTGTCTGGAGGACAGTGTCATTTCATTCATCTCACCATTCTCAGGAGGTTCTCCTGGCCCAGTTTAGCCCATATGTGCACAAAGGTGGCCTAAAGCCCGATTCATTCATTTCATTTGTCCATCACATGCTTGATTGTGGCAAAGGAGTGAGCTTGATCTCACAGAAGAGGTAGCAGAGCAGTAATGCTGACTTCAAATGTGGCACTTCTTTTATTGGATGCGTGGTGGGCTGACCATGTGACATTTACTGCACCCTCCACTTCTTCAGTGACGCAGACTTTCTTCAGCCACCCTTATTCCAGTGTCAGCTGTGGCTTCAGCAAATCAATCCCAGGCACGATCAGCCCTTCAGTTTTCTTGTCTCCAAGTTAAAGTGGTTCACGCTTCTCACCATTGTCTGTGGCTTGGTGCTGGAACATAGAACTGTTGGTTCCATGCAAAGAAGAGGTTGCTGTTGTTGCAGTTGGATTGTGGTCGATGTTGTCCATGGCAGCTGTGCTAAACAATCTCCTTCGCAGATTTGGTGGACACACCACCCCATCCTCCACGTACTTGCCGACAGCCGGAGACGGAGACGTACTTGCCGACAGCCTAACTGCGCGGAGACGTAAAGCACTTTGTTATATGAAATGCTAATGCCATGGTCGTTTAACATGTCTACCAGCTGTCTCTTTCTGGTTTTGGCAAAGACAGCCATGCCCATGTAAAGAAGGAATGGTGTCTCCCGCTCTCTTGAATGTCGTTGGGTAGCTGCTCCGTCTTTGTATCTTGCATAGCAGTTAATTGTACTGGAGAAGCTGCGCCATTGTCAGGTCTGACTTTGATGCACCGAACCTCAGTTGGGATTTTATGTCAGCGCCATGTTCAATCATGCCCACAAACTGTAGAAGAGTAGGTGGTATGGCATCTTGAATACATCCTTCTTGGAATGTTCCATCAAATGTAGATTTGTGGTCAAGCATCTGCCTCCGCAATACCTGAGTTGCTCTGGCCAGGATGATGGCTTCAGAATTCCTGCAGGCTTGTGACAGGTCCGGTGCTACATCTTTGCGGAAGGCAAATTCACATCTCCATTTCAGGCAATTCTGCCAGGATCTGTTCCTTCAGTCTGGCTGAATTGATGACAGGTGCACCAAGCCCAAGTTGCTCAAGACGCTGCTTGAAGAGATTGACTAACACTGCTAGTCGAAAATCGGTTGGGCCGTCACTTCTTCTGGTCTCCGCTATGTAGGCAAGCAGCTCTGAAAATGTCAGCGGATATACTTCTTCTCTCAGTAATTTAGCGGGCTTGTACTCGTCCTCAATGGATGTCAGGTAGGTCCTCTCTCTGTTGTAGAGGCCAATCAAACATGTGGGGTGATACTTCAGCTCTTGTGCCACAACATCCCGACCACTTAGTTTTGCTAAAAGCCTTCCGTCGTTCAAAAGCCTGGCACAATCGTTCACTCTTTCATTCAGCTGCATTGTCATGGCTTGTCTTATCTCGGATCAATTGGATGCCGGAGATTCTTTCTCGCACAAAAAACACCACGACTCCCGACCTTCAAGACTGGTTCTCCGTATCTTGATATGTCCCTCATCTGGTTGGTTATCGGTGCTGGATATTCTTTTTCTTGCGCGTTCTAGCTTGCTGTTGTTGAACATTAGTCGACACCTCTTGTGATACTTTGCCTTGTTTCTTCTCAGTGTGTCTTCTATTCCGCCACCATCATTTAACCGTGATGGATCAAGCACAATTGGCAGCGCATTGATGATTTGGAATAGTGGAAGATTTGTTGCAATCATAAAGCAACCATCACGCTCATTACTACACAAATAGTGTATCGGTGGTGACTTGAGCTCTTCATTTTTGTTGTGAGTTTGACAGAGACAACATTGTTCCAATCAGTTTTCTAGCTACTAGTAGATCCATCTAGCGATCCATCTAAACTGGCCATCCTATGAGACGATGAATGGTTCAAAGCCGAGGGATAATCATTTTACAGCTTTTAATGTCGCTATGTGGTGATGCACATTCAAGTATGAGATACAACTAGGTTCTGACAAAATTAATGATGGAGATGATTGCCCTACACCTAGCCCGATCGTTCATCCAGTGTTGTTTAAGTCCCGTACGATCTGTGCACCTTCTAGGTAACCAAAACCCCATTACCCTTGGCTCGGCTCTCCCGCGTTGGCACATCCTGTCAATTCAGGTGCGACTATTTAACTACATCTATAACTACTGGTACTACCACTACTAGCTATTAAAATAGATATGGGCTTTGCTAGACAGTATTTGGGACACTATAATTCAAACCACGGCTACATACATCACTAATGGATAGATACTAGCTGTGTGCGTAATTGTGATTTAACTAGCCAACACTGAACCCCATGCCGAGTTTCACGGCAGTAATGTCACCAGTGTGCCCTGGTTGTGCCTTGACATTCACTCTCTTCTCCATTCTTGTGGTCTTTTCCCACTGGGTCTGTCCATCAGTTAGGTGAGTCGAGTGGTTCTTCTTCTTCCTGTAGTAGGCACTAGTCATCCTCTACTAGTCATCCTCTCTCAGATGACATCTGGTTGACTTCGTGCCCATAATGTTGGAGTCAGACATACTCCATCACATACAGAATCTCTGAATGCTACCCTCACCTAGTTTAGCCTGTGAGCCAACGCAGTGTACCGGGGTGTGGCCGTTGCTGTGCACAAGCAATAGATAGAGCCATAGATGAGAGTTAGGGTGAGAGTGAGGACTAGTGCCAGGAGTCCATCCAGAGGATGTGGCTGACCACTGAAATAAAAGTACTACCTCTACTTCTACACCCGTACACCCCATAATTGTGCATGTTACCTCGTATGTTAGATATTAGTTTGGCATATTATTTTCGTTAAAAATGTCAGAACACATATAAAAAATATTTTGTGAGGCTTCAAAGTGATATATTCGGCTTCTGTATGGTTGACAACATATATTTTGAAACCAAAATTATCCGAATCGGTCCATCGGGTCAAATTTTATGGTGAAAAGTAGTTTTTCTGACCGCTCATGGCGGCCATCTTGAAAAATGGCGGCCATTTTGATTTTTCTAACGGCTAACGGCTTTTTTCGAAAGAAGGGCCCATGGGGAGTGTTCATGCCAAGTTTGGTGCTTGTATCACTATTTGAAAGATTGTTGTGGTATATGCACTTATCTGCCCCACTAGTTCAGAACGCTGGCAACTCGTTTGTCATACGTTGAAACACGTTACTACACGTTGCACACACGTTACGGGTAAGTTAGAAAAACGCTACGCATACGCAATCTATACGTTATTCATACGTAAACAGTCTCTTCAAAATAAAAAAGTTTAACGTATGCCGACGTTTTAGACGATTTGTTAACACGTCGGCATACGCTGACTCATACGCTGTAGTGTGACAGCCCCATAAGACCTAAATACACCCTCAGCAACAAAAAAACCCTCCAAATGACGAGTGTAGACCAGATGAGATAAAATCAGTATGATTGAATAAAGTTCAAGGTCGACAGAGCTCAAGATGTGGAATTATTATGACCCGTGCCCAAAATCAATTAAGCACCTTTTTTTTTAAAAAGTCCCTAATTTTTAAAAGAATAAAAAATCACTTAAATTGGTGTTTTCTTCCAGTGAAGTAGGCCTATATCATACAAAAAAATATTTTCAGAAACATTAGGGGTGATCAAATGTTATTTTTGTACCATCAGAGCCAAATTCAATATCAGTAACGTAATATTAGTAAACATGCCACAAAATCCGGGAACCGAAATAATTTCATTTTTTCTGGATTGTTGGAATTTTTCACATACTCGGTAGGCCTATAATGATGAGCAACAGCATCATTTAAGCACTCAAAAGAGATTGCAGACCCTGTGATAAGGTGGAAAAAAATAGATTGGATAAAGTTCAAGGTCACAAGAGGTCAAGATGTGACATAACATGATCCCTGATCAATCCCTTATCAAATGGCAGCACCCCTGAGAATTAAAACAGATCCTATTTTCAGGGGACTTACAATTTACTCATTAAGTGTTTCATTCTAATCAAGTTTGTCTTATAATTATTTTTTTAAGAAGCAATAGGGATGATCATATGTTTTATTTGTATTATCAGAGTCTGATTTATTATTAGTAATATTAGTAAACTGAACATAATTTCTAGAAAACCGTTATATTTTCATATTTTCACGAATTTGGAATATTTGATATTTAAAGATAATATTATATAACCCTAGAAACAGTAACTTGGTACCACTGACATTGATCGACGTAGGCCTACAGTACTTGCGAATAGAGAATATATACAGTATTAATGAGATGGAACGAATCTAAGTACAACAATCAACACCGAGTTGTTGAATTCATAATTCATGATTATTTTACAGGCAACATATGACACATCTCCTCTAATCACAAGTAGTAAACAAATGAGACTGGTCTAATTGATTTAAATGTTATTTAATGTAGGCCTCCACTATGGAATATTGTGACATAACAGGTTGAACACGTCCGTCTGTAACCAGTAAGTGAATTAAAGGCGCTCCACGAAGGCATGGTGTATTCATTGTTTCCTTAATCCTTCCCATGCGGCTCCCGGATCCCAGTCGGGATCCGAATACACTCCTAATTATTTGCGGCTCCCAGACCCCAGCCGGGATTATGTATAGTTACAGGTTAGGCCTATGACTGGTAATCACAGTACTGACAGGGCCATGTGTGTGAATTGCCACCAAACTGTGCTGGGGAACATTCAGATGTCATTTTATAACCCATGTATATAGAATGTACCCCTGCTTTACTATGGGGGAGGGGGGGGGGGGCATTAACCTCTTATTAGCATAGTAAACGTTGTAATCCCGTCACCACCCTTTAAAAAACATGATCCATATGTCTATTCGCAAATAATAACATGATCTGGGATTGTTTTTTAACTAAGTAGCTCCTCAAAGACATGCCAAGGTTACGTCAATACACCAAGCGTTTTGATATGTTTTATCGATTCAATTTGGGAGAATAATTAAATAAAATCTTTGTTTTTCGGCAAGCATGATGTGGGGGGGGGGGGGATAAGGGGTGACCTAGCTCTACCTTCTAAGTCCTAATGTCAATTATTCTTCTGTCTGAGTTTGAGTCTGTCCTTGTATTTCATTTTCTGATACATGTGTTTACCAAATTACCAAAACAATTATATCACAATATAAATATTACAGACCTAATATAAAATTATTTATTCAATCATGATATTCCTATCAATCAGTTAAATTTGATAAAGCACTAAATTATGTCAATGAACTCTAATAACATGACAGGGGATACAAAGTGTTATTAAAGAGTAAAGAGGTGTGATGTAACAGAGAGCGGGGGGGGGGGGTATTATGGTTACGATAACACTGTGTTCACCGTGACAGTTTTCTAGCTCTGGCATACTGGTCAACACAACACCACCAATTTTAAATTGCCAGGTATTATGGTTACTGGTATACTGGTCAACACAACACCACCAATTTTAAAAATAAAACAACATGTAACTTGTTATTATCTGACAGCACGCATAATCTATTCCAATGATTCACTGATGATTTTAGTATTTTTCATTCAATGCTAGTTGGACGGTATTAAGCACAAGGGAACCAACCCACAAGTCATTAATTTCTGCAAAATGAACTTAAAGCTATTATATCACAATATAAATATTACAGACCTAATATAAAATTATTTATTCAATCATGATATTCCTATCAATCAGTTAAATTTGATAAAGCACTAAATTATGTCAATGAACTCTAATAACATGACAGGGGATACAAAGTGTTATTAAAGAGTAAAGAGGTGTGATGTAACAGAGAGCGGGGGGGGTATTATGGTTACGATAACACTGTGTTCACCGTGACAGTTTTCTAGCTCTGGCATACTGGTCAACACAACACCACCAATTTTAAATTGCCAGGTATTATGGTTACTGGTATACTGGTCAACACAACACCACCAATTTTAAAAATAAAACAACATGTAACTTGTTATTATCTGACAGCACGCATAATCTATTCCAATGATTCACTGATGATTTTAGTATTTTTCATTCAATGCTAGTTGGACGGTATTAAGCACAAGGGAACCAACCCACAAGTCAGTAATTTTCTGCAAAATGAACTTAAAGCTTGAGGAACTGTGTTAATTCGGGAAATATAATGAGAGTTGTTTGCATGGAATTATTAGAATATTGGTTTGAACATGTACTCTAAGGAACATTTTTGTGATTGTGTTAATGATAGCGTATGAGGTGCAGGCGTTCAAATGGTCGTGGTTCTGTTGTTAAGAATGATTAATCGCGTATTCCGATTTCGGACAATGGAACCAACCCACATTTATATATTGAGGCCGCGTCGATCTGAGACATCAATGTCCATTCCTCAATGAGATTCTCATTTTAAGATCATATACATCTGTCCCTGCATTATGATGAAAACATTGGAAATGGAATAATTTTTAGCTTAGATCTAACGCGAACGTATATATTATATGACGGAATTTTGCGTATTTGACCGAAACGTAGCGTGATCGGCCTCAAGCAGCCAGGGATGGAATTTCGAATCCTGCGTCTGGAGTGCAGTGTAATCTTACCATTTTTATGAGATTCTCACCGCCGAGTTTTGCCTATATGTACAAAGGTGGCCTAAACCTCCAATCATTCATTCACACATTGTGACATAGGACCTATAAAATGTGATGCGGGCATCCGTCCCTGACGCTATATGTGTAGTAACATGATGAACTATGGCAAGTGACAACTAAAATAGGGGAGAGGCGGGGCCGGTGGGAAAAGGGGGCCATCAGTGATATTTTAATTGTGACATGTTGTATAAAATATTAATGACGTCATTGTTATGAATTATGAACATGTGTATACAAAAACCATAAATAGACATCTCATACATATTTTAGTCTTTTAATCTTATGAATATAAGCTTATATAATTGTATGAATCTCTTGATGAATTTATGTGATTTCTTCTGAAAATCTATTGTTTTGTGTGGTACATTATATTGCTTTGTTTTCTAGTCATTATTTTAGTCAGGAGATCCCTTTGGGGAGAGATAATATGCTAAATTCCCCACCTCTAGCCCTTGGGCGATGGGAGCCAGGGCGAAGGGGGGCAGGCCAATTTAATACAAAAACCATACAGCATGGCCCCCTTTGCCCGCTAACTTTCAATGGGTACATATTCCACACACTAATCCCAGTGAACAAAAGTATTTAGTATATAACTTAGTATTATGTCCAACAACACATGTCACCATATACATCAAATGAAAGGTTTTTTTCATATCTGTTTTATTAGGCCCACTTCAATGTACACACTTGTGTATCAAAATAATAAAAAGTACCAAGGTGGGGGTGGCCCCCTTTGCCCAATGCGCTGGCCCCCTTTGCCCAAGCTATTGGGCAAATCTATTTGGCCCACAATTAAAATGAGGTAACCTTGAAACACTATGTGAGTCTGTTATATGTATCTACATTGCATGTACCTTACATAGAACAGTCAGTGATCTTAAAATAGTTCGAATATTTTCCTTAAATACCATAGAAACGTTAAGTGGTCCCCTTTGCCCGCCCTTCCCCTACTATTTGACAAGTCGCTTATCTTTTACAACAATAAAATGCACCTTATTCGTCTTCGTTCATAATATACCCTATATATGAATCTACATGTCATGTAAGTTATTGAAGATATTTTATTATGATAGCATGTTATATAAATATACTTCATAGGAAACTGCGCCTACTCGCTATATCACTGTTGGAATAGTTAAAAAATCACGAATATACTTATGCTAAAAAATTAAACATTCTGTCTTACATATTTCTCTGTCAGAAGAATGCGATCAAACACACCATAGTTAATTTTAAAATGTAGGCTATTCAGAACACTTCATCCTTCCTATTTCATTGTCAGGCGAACGTGATTAAAACACGAATAATCAATTCTCAAATTAATAAACACTGTTGCAAACTCTTTTTAAGACCGCGAACCATTATGTGATGTCTTACTGTTAAAACACACATTGCAATAAAGATCACATGAACATTAGAAAATAATTGCTGTTAACATATAAGGTTAACATCAGAATCTAAATCACTGGAACCTTGAGCAAAAATAACGTTTTACACAAGGGAACTAACCCACATAAGGTGGCAAATGATAGTTATTTATCTAAAACTAAGTATTGTTAGAATGTAATAATAAAATAGACGAGGATCACTCAAATTATAGTTGATGCTACTTTTTGTAAAAAAAAATACTATTCAAATAACTGACAATTTTTGCATTGTTAATTTCAGTAAAAAGAACCAACGTACACAAATAGCAAAACGTACAAATAATTTTATGAACATTTGTTGCATAATTGATATTACACTGCTACTTTTTACAACAATCTGAACAGCTTATACAGCTTTTCGCATTTTCATGTGTGGGTTGGTTCTGTTGTGCAAAACTCAGAATGGCCCATTTGTCGTTTGTGGTTTGGTCCCAACTCGCTAGGCGGCGTGAAATTTCGTTCAATCGCATAGGTCAATTTTTTTTAATGACGACTGGTATACTAGCGACGTCATAAAACAAAAATCTAATTTTTTATGGTCATGTGGGTTGGTTCCCTTGTGCTTAACAACGTCCAGTTCAGCTTTAATTTCGCGCGATACTTTATTGATTTATTTGTTTACGCTACAACAAATATACAAAGATTATACAAAATATCCAATGTGATGACCAAAAATTTAACACGAAGTCATGTTGAAATACATGTCACAATAATTAGTTTAGTTGATTCTGATTGATTTACTACTTATATAAAAATGCTTTCATATATAAAATGTGTTGTTTATTATTCTAACAATAAAATAGTTTGTGCTAAAATCAGATAATTTTATAGCATAATAAAAAAGTCCGGAATTAAGAAGGAATTTGAAATTAGGAATTGGAATGTGAATTGGTATTATAAAAAATGAAAATAAAGTAATTGGAATTAGCCTCGTAATTTAAAAAAAGGAATTGGATCAGGCATTGGAATTAAAAAAATGGAATTGAACCCAGGTCTGTTCAATGGCAAACATTGAGCAAAATAACATTTTGTGCGATAGCAAGAAAATACTTTTGACCCCTCAACCCAAAAAAGTGTTTTAAATTTTTTCATAATTTGTTTTGAAAAAAACCTTCAAACATGAAGTCAAGGGTACTGATCCAGTGCTTCAACAGAAGGCAGCACAGAACGAAAACACATTTACTGTCAGAATTATGGGCACTGTTCTGAGTAGCCCTTGTGCGAACTAGCCCCGGTCTCCCCTACACACACTTGTAACTCGACTCTTGTGATTAGCAACACATTCATGTCGTAATCTGGGGGGTAGTGCACCAAACAGTCGTTAGTGGGTCGGTCCATGGTAAATTGGCAACGTTGCGTTAACGTCTAAGACGTTGACAAAACGTTGAGATCGTGACGCGCATAAATTTCCTTAATCCCGACACTTTCATCGTCCACTATATGTCGAACATTATCCTCTAATTATGCGTCAGGAATATACTGATATCGTTTTCTTCTGAAAGTGTTTATATAGCAGGTATGATGTTAATGTTCATGACTTAGGCCTATTTCTTTAGATATAGAGCAGTGGATGTTTCATTCGTAATCTTTATCGAATGATCTTGATTTATCATTGACCGCTTTTATGGTACCGCCCTTATGCTGCGGACTGCTTCAAACGTAGCTTTCTTAACCCTCCTGGCGGTAAATACCTTTTAGTCCCAGCTGCGCAATTACCAGTGACAGACAGTGGGCCTAGGTGATGGGATAATGACGTTAATAATACTGACGCAACGCCTGTACTGGTGGTGAAAGGGTTAATAAAATAGTTACCATATATTGAATGTCTTTACGTTACATTAACAATTTACATGTAGGCCTATTTTATCAAATTATTATCAATAGTGTATCTCGTATATCACTGAATTAAAATATTTTTTAATGTTTCGTATTTAAATCATATTTTTTATTATATTTTAAACACAATGCATATAGAGGCCTGATCGACGTATATGAAAAATGACATATGACATTTTTTTTATTTCACCGTGGCCTATTTTAAAATTAAATTCATTGAAAATTGAATACAACATTGTTTAATTCGGCCCAATAAGGAGGCTTCGGGATTGTTTAAAGGTATTATGGAAATAAATAAAAAATTATTTTCATTTACATTAAGGTGTGAATTGCGGCAAGATGAATAAAATTGAGAAGAAATTAAGTTAAACGAACTCCAAAGTGAAGACAATAAATTTAATAAACACAACAATATAGCCAACATTTAAGTAAGTTGAATGATAATAATTTAAATGTCGTCGACTTTCATTTACTGTTAGCAGTGCACGCTGAGCAATAGCAAGTTTAGGCCTACAAGCCAATCTTCACCAAAACGAAAAAGGGGTAATACTATCACCATGCATTGATAAGTCAGTTGTTGAGAAGTACGCTAATTGGAGCAAAATTTACATCTTTTTCCAAAAAGATATAGTATACCGATGCAAAATAAATTCAAATGTTCAATTAATATCTTATAAAGTTGTGCAAGGAACACAATAAGTTTAGGCCTATATATACTAAAATACATTTACAGATTTATGGTAGCTTAGCAAACACATGCAGTTTTGATGCCCACCTCAGAAATTGACACTGATGTAATGATTTATAGGCTAATTTCTTACTTTTATATAACATCATACGGTTCATATTGTGATATAATATGTTCCATTACGTTTAGGCTATTCTATGTCACTGAGATAGTATGTGTCTGTTTATTTAGTTTGTTAACTAGCTTGGTAGATAATAGACCTTTATAGGCCTACTGTTATAAGATCATTGTGTTTTTTTTGATAACCGTGAGGGAACGCTGCACGTTGGTGATACGTTGTAACACCCTGTGTTATGCACCTGACGTTAAGCTACGTTAGTCGGGACAGTCAGTGTCGGTCGTTACAACGTCTGACGTTGAAACAACATTGGTGCTGCACGATTCTCAATTTCATGAAATCATGACAGGACAATAAACTATAATAGGACATGCAAATTCGTATTCCGGTCCAGGTCCAGACCGCCGGGTTAAATAGAATCACAGCAATTCTTCAAGTCTATCAAATCACTCAAAGCAACTCATGAACTAGTTGATTATGTGATGGCCGCTCATAAAATGGGTGGTAGGCCATCATTTTATGTGGATAAATATGAGTAGCAAATACTTTCGTCCAACACAGGTGAAACGTAGTGAGATTCCGATCATAACCATCCTTCACCATGGTCACTGTATATTTCAATAGCTTCACAAATCCTTTTAAAGTGATAATGAAAAACGTTTGATACATGTCTGTCCTCAGGTGTACATGTTTTTAAAGCTGATTTTAGAAAGATGCATTGCAAACGAGGACAATGTTGCCGATAGCAAATCACCTTTTATTGATAACGTAAATGCCAAATTTTACATCAAAGATGTCCCAGCTTAAATGACCGATGTTCCTAATATAGTTTTACCATACATTCACAAAGTACATTTTAGCACTCACTCGTGCCAAGAAGGATATGTAAAATATTTGAACATCTCAGAAGAAGTCCACGATTTTTAAATAAAAGGAGAGAAAGTAAAGACCTGCAGACTGAAAAAGTTCTTGTCCAATAACGAACATAAACGTTAACTGATGAGTCTACTTAAACTCTCAAGTTGTACTATAATACCAATGCTTTAGAACTTGAAAAACTACATCTTTCGCCATCTATAGGGTGGTGAAGCCACATTGTTGTTTTCAGATATTTCAACAATACCAGTATCTGAACTAAATCTTAGCTCCACACAGCACAGAAAGAAACAGATTCTCGAATCATCATGCGTAGACATTGAATATGTTAAAAAGAGTGGATACACCTCAGAATCAAAGGGGACTCAATTGCTTCTGTATGACCAAAATGTGCCTTTTTGTAATAAAACCAGCTAAGTTGATTGAGCAGGTTCTGACAATAACACAAACAACATTGAGCAGCTTTTAACCGTATTTCAGGTTCTGCTTTCACGGGTAGCAATGCTGTCTCAACATTTAAACGATGGGGTAAAGTTAAACCATGCACGGTTCTGCAGAATGCATCCAATATGTACCTACAATAGCAAGCTTAGGTGAAGAATGGTATCCTTAAGAATATCTATTGAAACACTTAACATAATTCTGTTGCACTGTTTATGGTCACATATACTCTAATATGCTAATGAAGTTCGGGAGGGCAAAGTTAAGAATGTATGCGAAAACTTGGCTACCATCAAATCCTCAGCAGCAATTGATTTATTCAATAATCCACCTTGTCATCGCACTTTCAAACAAAAATAGCACATTTCCAAGATGCCATTCGGAACAGATCACATAAATCCTCTTTGAGTGTGCCACTTGCTGCTACACATCATGAATGTGCCATTGAAAACGAGAGTGGATTAAAAAAACACTGTGGTTTCTAGATTAGGCCTACATAATTCTACAGCAATCAGTTGACATTTTAACGCATCAGGCGTCATCTCCAGACAATTAAATATATTATGCAAATATTGCACAGTCTGACGAAGATGACAATACAGCTGACGAAGATTATTTGTTCAATTAACTTGTTGGTGACATAGTTTTCTCATATTATGTTTGTATAATCAAAGCAAATCGACATATATTTCAGATGTACATCTATTAATTAAATCTTGCCTGAATTATGTCTGGACAATATGGTCATACATAACGTACATACACACTAATACCGTGTGAGGAACGATTAATTATATGGACATAATACCCTCTCCTTGGTGGATATGCCCACTCCACTGTCAGTTTCCGTTATTTTTGTTTTTACAATAATTTTCATTTTCTCATATGCCGCTAGGTACACGTAGGCCTATAACTTTTGGGTACAGATCGACGCTTAGTAAAGTTGGTAGAATGGGTTTGACATTTATTAGCACCAAATTTGCATCTGTTCTGGTGATTTGTATCGATACACCCATGTTTGTTTGCTCCGGCGCATACCATCACATGTTAACCACACCTCGTTCTTGTAGTCACTTATTAAATATAATATGTATCTTGTGTTTTTTATTATAATCTGTAGGGATACTCGGATAAATGCTCAATATGAAATTAGACGAATAGGTTTTTGTGTACATATAGGCTGATAAATGAGATGACACTGCCTTCCAGATTTTGAGCCCTGGGGTCTGAGGCCGAGCACGCTACCTCTCGGTCACGGAGGCTCTTCACAATATTGAATCATTACGAGTGAGTGGGGAAGAAACATTTTGTTTCTTTCTTTTAACAAACAAAAAATCTGCCCTAGCATTCAAACTGTATAAAACAATTAAATTCTACCTTGTTCTACTAGTCAGTTATTAAATATAATATAAATATCCTGTGCTTATTGTTATAATCTCTATGGATATCTGGATAACGCCACATCAGTCAACATACAAGTCTTAAGCATTGTGCTTTATTATATATTATTTTAGATTTATTTTAAAAAAACTCAGCCTTGGCATTCAAAGTGTCATTTTACCTTTTATTTGGTTTTCCATTAAACATTTAAACATATACATCAATATCAGATTAATATTAAATGTTTATATTATATACAATATTAAATATCCACAGTATATATACACTGTAAGCAAAAAATTAGTCCTAGCATTCAAAGTGTAATTTTATATATTCTTTTTTCGCGAATATGTAGACATAAACATCAATATGAGATTCACATAAAATTTTCATAATAAATATAATGATAAATATCCACAGCATGAGTTAACTTTATTATAATAGCCTATGGGACGCGGAGATATCTGAATTTTACCGTAAATTAGTTAGCGATAATGATGCGCGTATCCTAAATATGTAGTTATATTTGTATTTTTTAGGCGCCCGTATTGATAAAAGGGTTGAAAAAAATATTCAAAATAAAATCTGGGCACAAATATTTTTCAGTGACCTACATGTGTATATGAATAAAAAAATAGTCAAAATAAGTAAAACTACTACTATTTTGAATTTTTTTTCGAATTGCTGTCAATATTATTTTGGTGTCCTTCTAAAAAATGGTAAAATAGGCCCTAGGATTTAAAGCGTCCTGTTTTGGCAAAAAAGAACCAAAACTCGGTATGTCCCAATGGTCAAGCTAAATAAAAATCGCAGTGAAAATGTCTTAGCTTTTGTGAGTACGAGGGCTAGATCTGGCTCCCGGCCTATATTACAAGGGTACCACGACGGGGTTGTGACTGGCTGACGTTGTCACGACGTGGTGATACAGCAGTTGATGGTGGGGACTATAAACATTGACAAAACAAAAATAATGGAATCTTTAGAAAACCCAATGGAGAGGTAATTTTATATTTCAAGTTGAAAGAAAGGATTTAGAAATTGTACAATAATTTAAATATTTAGTTGTAATATTCAATTACAACGGATCATTTGTTAAAAACAGAAAACACGTGTATGAGCAGGCTTAAAGAGCCATGTTTAGTCTGTTAAGACGCAGTAGACAGCTTGATCTACCTCTAGATATCCAGCTAGAATTGTTTGACACACTAATCATGCCAATTCTCACATACGGCTGCGAAGTGTGGGGTTTTGATAATTCAAATATCATAGAAAAATTACATCTTAAATATTTAAAATATATTCTAGGAGTGAAAATGTCAACCCCAACATGTATGGTACTTGGTGAAACCGGCCGATTCCCTGTAAATATTACGATTAAAACTCGCATGATTTCATTTTGGTCAAAATTAATATTATGTGAGAAAAATAAATTGTCTGTTGCTATGTATAGAATTCTGTATTCTAAGCATGTAAATAATATAACAATTTCGAAGTGGTTAACTAGTATAAAACAAACCTTGGATAACTGCGGTTACAGTTATATGTGGTTACAAAAAGATGTAAATATCAATAAATTCCCACTTATTGTACAGCGCTCATTGCAGGAGCAGTATAAACAAGACTGGAATATTATTGTGTCTATTTCAAGTAAATGTGACTTGTACCGATTATTTAAACCTGACCATAACCTAGAATCCTGCCTAAAACACCCGTCACCTACAGTTCGAAGAATAATATGTAAAATTAGAACATGTAATCATAAACTCTCAGTAGAATCAGGCCGATATGCTAACCTCCAAAGGTATACCCGATATTGTAATAACTGTAATATGCAATGTGATGGCGATGAATACCATTTTGTAATTATCAAATTGTTTAAATTTATTAAAGGTGGATTCAACCATCTTCAACTATTTACCTAATCATTACAATAATGTATCACCTCTAAACATATCTACGAATGTGTATATATCTTAAACTTTCACTATATTTTTTACACTGTTATTGTATCACCATGCTTTGTACAGGGCCTACTCCATGCCTCCACGAGAGGCCAGAGTTATAATAACCCTTGATTCGACATTTTTAAGGGTTGAGACAGAAATTGTTTTTAATTTGTCCAAACTTTGCTCTGTGCCAAATTTGAAACTTGTATACAAGATGCGATACATAAATTGAAAATGACTATAATATATCATTTCTTGTTTCATTTTTATGTCATATTTGACCTTGAAAATGACTTTTTTGGTGACTTTGACCTTGAATGGTAAAATATTCTTCCTCAACAGATTTGTGACGCGAAAACATTACAAAACGAGGTATTACATATATGATTCTTTGTGACTTTTATTCACAGAATTAAAAAACTCTCATAAAATTTCTCGATGGCGGCCATTTTGGTGGCCATTTCGAATTTGCTCAACCGATGAGGTTCCGGTCTGAGAATTGTATTTAGTATGTCAAAACCTTGCTCTGTGCAGAAGTCGGGACTTGTAGCCTATCCATCTCGGGAACATCCGAGAGACTTACTCACTGCACTATAGTGATTGGCGAGTGGGAGAATATACCCCACTCAATGTATGGGGAGAAGAAACCCTCAGCAGTTTTGACAAACCAGGGGGTCTATATCGCAGGTAGATTCGATAAATTTTAAAATTGTCCAATAAAATTATGCTGAGCCTCTTTTCGTAATTGCCGACATACTAAAAGAAATATTTTACCACATTCCACAGTTTTCACTGAGCAAGAAAAATGCTGTCACTGGGGCTAGATCAAAATCTGAGCTAATTATAAAAAATTCCAAAAGCTGTGACCTTAAATTCCGGCAGGGATACAGAAGCCAAAATATTACCCAGAATAATACTACTGAGATGTGCTATCTGTAGATATGAGGTTTTACGATACATCAGGGCACCCAATCAGTACATCTAGTTAGTCACTTGGGGGTTCGTTTTGTGAGAAAAGCACCAAAATTGGCAGAATGCTGCAAAATGGTCCAGTGAGGCATATAAGAGGAATACCCCAATCAATTTATGGGAGGCTTACACATCGAAATGGGGACGGCTGGATGGTATTAGGTGGTTCAGGACAATCGCAGAGTCCAAGGTCATTTCTTTTGGAAGTGCTGATGCTATGATTGGAGGGGAAAATGTCACAAGAACAGCAGCAGCTCTGTATGCTCGCAAGCGCGCTGCATATGACCAAGGAACCTCAATAAAGAAGGAAGGACTACTCCCGGTTTTACTCATTTTCAATGTGATTGACGTCAACAAAGACTTTGTTGATCCCGTTTCAGTGGCGTTTGCCACTAATTGATTTTACGACCCAGCCCTAATTTACACTCAGAAGCGTTGTCAGTGTAATAATTATCGCAATGCAAATTCCTAACTTTTTAAATTTTGGTCGTACAGATATGTAAGAAATATCACCAGAAAACTTATTCAGTAAATTATATTATGATAGCTTGTAAACTCGCAAAGTTATAAGACATTACACATTTAGGCTACAGAGGCCTGTATGGCCTACAAAACGGCCAAATAACTTGGAGAAAATGAAATGAAATGAATGGGATTTTACGCCACCTTTGTGCACATGTAGGCTAAACTAGGCTAGGAGAACCTCCTGAGGATGGTGAGATGAATGAGATTGGATTGTTGCCGATTTCCAAAAAAAGGTAATTGGGGGAAATACTAAAAAATCGCCCAAAAAACAAGTTTATTGCAGGACATCAAAAAAACATTTTTCCAGCTATTTTTTTTTGTTTGTTTTTTTCGTCGCCCTTAGTAAGTTTTTTTTAAATAATAAAGTCAAAAGTTTTTTTATTAAGTTATCCAAAAATAGGTTTAATGTTTTCTTTTCTCTAATGTTTTTTTCCTTATTGGATTTTACATTTCTTCTGATCTAAAACAGAAAAATAAAACGTAGAGGCCTAATATCCATATTATGTCAACATGTTCATAGACTCGAATTGAAATCTTTTAATTTCGTTGATCAGTTATTACCGTATTTCTTATTTTGGACATACATGTCTGAAATTAAATCTCAACTCAGTAGTTGATCTATGCAACAAAAGCTATCCTAAGTTAGACTATTAGGCCCCTATACTAGGTCTATAGTAGAAATGAAGTGGCAACATTGGTGGGCGACAATAGCAGAGCAAACCTCGTCAGCCGTATACTGCCACCCCTCTGTACCAGTAGCACCCTGTGGTGAATTTCGGTCAATTACGAGTATCCCGCCAAACAGACAAATATATCAAGTTCTTACACGAATAAATGTCATATTTTATATGTGAAGAGCTTCTCAGCAGTGTGCTCGGATAAAACAGTATTTCACCTACATAATGCACTGTTTTGGTGAGAATGTAGGATCCTGACTTCGTTCAGTTAAGGTGGCGGTTATCCCCGGTTTCTCGGACGCGGGAGGCTGTGGACGACCGCCTCGTTTCCGTACCTTGGTGACGGGTGCACACAATTGCAGCCGGGCGACTTTGGTACTTTTTCCCGCACTTCAGGCGTTACACTCGGCGACTACGGACGTGCCGTAGTTCGCTCTCGCTAAGTCAGATAGGACGTGCCGTGCGCGGAGGTTGTGCTTTGTTGTTGCCAAATGTCAAACGAATAAACATGACAAGTGGAGAAAGAGTTTTATGATTTGTTTGGAACCGTCGACTCGACGGGGAAGGAAGTTTGAGTTGAAATGGTGAAGATTGGGCAGATTCCCTCGTCCGCCATTGTGACCCCACACTAGAGACTCCGACGGTCACTTACAGGTACTTTCGGCGCGAGGGGCTCTCCATCACACCATACTGGTGACCCCTGACGACTGATCGTCTACGCAACAGTGTTTTCACCTAGACGCCAGTTGAAAACCACTGTTTTCAAGGATAGTTTTGATTAATTTTAAGGGATTTTTTGAAAAAAATCAATAGCATTTTTTTCATCAGGTACGTGAAAACTGTAGGTCATTATA
The DNA here is from genome assembly GCA_964017125.1 of Flabesymbios commensalis. NCBI lineage: Eukaryota > Metazoa > Annelida > Polychaeta > Terebellida > Flabelligeridae > Flabesymbios > Flabesymbios commensalis. The sequence continues at coordinate 68,584,380 of OZ024902.1, read as the reverse complement.
TTTATATGCCAGTTTAAATTAGTCAGAAAGAGTTATCAGAGGAGAAGCACGTTTCTTTACGTCGAAAACGGCGTAAATTTCTAAATTTTGGACGAAATCCCACGTGTTTGGCGCCTTTTCAAGATGGCGACCATGTCGGTTTCTCTAGAAGAATCCAGAAAATTATTCTCATAGACTTAGTCTATCATTTGTTAAATGTAAGAGTTTGTTTAATGCCTTCATCCTATTAATGCCACTGTAGGCGAGTAGGAAGTGGGTATTTTCGGTAACTCATTTTTTATCGTTGATTACCATAATTGGGTGACTCGATTTTAAAGTCCATAGACGAAGTCTCGTCATTTTTCCGATTTTTTCAGCAAAATCGACAGAAATTATAAATATCGCTTCGACTCGGGTAGCCTTTAATAGGTTTAGGGCCAAAATAAATTGTTTCCCTAAATGAATGTCAATAAACGGTCTTATTTGGTCTGTTTAAAATATTCCCAGGACCGTAGGTCAATATTTTGTACTATTATAATATGTTATTTCAGAGAATGCTGAATATTGTACATGTATTTGGTAGGTGTGCGCCATTTTGGACGCTGGTGTCCCTCACTTAGCTGCTCGCCCGCCGTGGGCACACACGTGTTCCGCCATAACCGGCATGCATCTGGACAGTGAACCTGTGTCGCCACATCACATTAGCATAAATTAGGCCGCCATTTTGGTTCGGTGGAGATCATTTCTCACGTGTTCAAAATTTTACACGGACTGGTTGTAATAATTTTTTTTAAATTGTTTATAAATTTTCTTTTTCAAAACGATTGAAGGAGAGGAAATATAAATAAGTTGTTTCGAGACCAAAATTGTACCACTGATTGTGTGAGATTTTTGTTCACTTTGAAACGCCCTTCGGTGTTTGTAATCGTTCTAGCCTATTTAGCACCTTATTTGGGCACGCAGTAGGTAATGAATATGCTAATGTGAGGCGAGACAGGGATGCTGACCATATATTATGTACACACCGTTCCACGCATGCCGTCACAGACAGTAAGCCACATGCTGCCTGCCGCACAGGCTGGAAGCACCGACAATACATCATACACACACCCAGCACAGACAACATAAACACAACCGCTTCGACGACAGTCGGTTTATACGTCAATCAATGAATCGATGTGAGCGATTGATTCGGACGTTTATGAGAATGACTCGGTGATGAACGTACCATTATAAAAAAAAAACGTGGAATGTTCATCACAGACATCATTTTTCAGCGAAATGATATACTATATCATTAATCAGCATAGACTACTGTCAGTCACGTTTTAAATATTATTCTAAAATCATAAATGTAACTGTTTTTCTTCGCAGTCACATTTAGTCTATCAGTTTGAGAACGAAATTTTCTCACGATAGTTTATTTCTGAAGTTTAAATTTTTCATAAATACATAAATATTCGATTTGACAGTTGCGCTATTGCGAAACATTGCATATATTAGAATGCGTTTTTCGACTTGCGTAAATTTTTGTTTTTTTTTCACCCAGGTCGATTTACAAAATACTATTATCCTAGCTTAGCATAGCATGTCATAATTGTATCTGGCATATTTTTTTTATGTACCATTTCGACCTACGGTTTTCACTATACCATTATGCATGTGTGTGAATAAGTGAAAACTTTTTATGTCAAATATAGACCTCCAGTTTTCACTTCAATCAATATATACCTTTGTGAATTAGTGCACAGCATTTAGGTGCAACCTCAGCGACGCATTTTCAACTAATCTGCAACCCCTGTTTCTCGCAACATGCGACATAGCATGAACATTTTCTACAGTCTACAATTCTAAGATTTAGCATATTACAGACATTTTTCATCTGATTTACACGGCAACGCACAACATATCCGCGCATGGCGCGTCAAAATAGTTGGCATGTGTTAATACGACATGCCATTTTAAACACATTTGAGATAGACATAGAGCCAATAGGCCAGCTATCTCAAATGCTTCACTAGTTAGATAATTTAAAAACACTACTTCATAATGTCGAAGCAGTACGACAGTAAAGGCTTCATGTCAACGCCCCTAGAAGGTGCGGGTGCTAGACCTAAAGATGATTATCGTCAAGACAGTGAGGACAATGAGGTTCGATTCCGAGAGGCAGATGAAGAATATCAACGCCTCAAAGCTGATTTCGCTCGAATTGCCCAAGCTAAACGTATGAATTCTCACTCTAGGAGCGACTCCTCAAGGAGTTCTTCACCGCTCGGTAGACAGTCACAGAGACGTGCTACGAACTTACCCAAGTTCAGAATCGCCACTTTCTACGCTTTGGATGTTGAACTCTGGTTCAACCAAATAGAGACTCAGTTTGCTCTTCACCAGATCAACGATGATGATGAGAGGTACAGCTTAACCTGCGCTGCACTTTCGGGCGAGGTCTCATCGGATGTGAGGGACGTGCTACTTCAGCCTTTCAGGTTCAATAAATACGAAAGCCTGAAAGCAATCTTGATAGAGAGACGAGGTTTGACCACACCCGAAAGGGTTAACAAAGTGATCTCTGGTGAAAGGATTGGTAATGACATTCTCTCGCGTTTCCTGCGGCGTCTGCAGAAGACTGCAGGTTTCGGCACCAAAGCTGTGGTGGGGAAAGCAGTAATTCGTCAAGCATTCATCCGCCAGATGCCCGCTTCCATCAGAGCCCATTTGGCGACACAACCCGACAGTGTCACCCTCGAAAGTTTGGCCGTTTTGGCCGACCGGGCACTGGCAGCCGAAGAAGACGTCGAAGAGAGTAAGCCGGGGGTCGCAGAGATTAAGGTGGAAGAAACCACCAAACTAGTTGGTTTGTTGGAGGATTTGTCTAGGCGAATTAAGAAACTAGAAACCGTGACTACATCAGAGAGGAAAAGAAATAAAGGACGTGGACAAGCAAATAATAACTATGCTCCTGCGCCTGCATTTGCTCCTAATGTTCAGGCCGCAGGTTTTGTTAGCAACCAACCTAGTCATTATATAAATGAACAGAATAATGCTCCATCTTTCGTTCCGCCGCCGAATGCACAGGCCACTGAGTTTGTTTATGAATCAAATAATTGTACTAATGCACAACAAAATGTTCGACCTTTCGCACCGCCGCCGCAAACGCCGCAAAATAATGTCGCACAACCGACCGACACAGTCCCTGCACAGGTTTGCTACTACCACCAAACTTATGGTGAAAAGGCGCGCTTGTGCAGTGAACCCTGTTCATACTATGTCACATTAGGTCAGCGCGAAGTAGCGAATATCGCGTTACCACACTCTAAGTTATTATATATACCATTATAAAAAAAAAACGTGGAATGTTCATCACAGACATCATTTTTCAGCGAAATGATATACTATATCATTAATCAGCATAGACTACTGTCAGTCACGTTTTAAATATTATTCTAAAATCATAAATGGAACTGTTTTTCTTCGCAGTCACATTTAGTCTATCAGTTTGAGAACGAAATTTTCTCACGATAGTTTATTTCTGAAGTTTAAATTTTTCATAAATACATAAATATTCGACTTGACAGTTGCGCTATTGCGAAACATTGCATATATTTGAATGCGTTTTTCGACTTGCGTAAATTTTTGTTTTTTTTTCACCCAGGTCGATTTACAAAATACTATTATCCTAGCTTAGCATAGCATGTCATAATTGTATCTGGCATATTTTTTTTATGTACCATTTCGACCTACGGTTTTCACTATACCATTATGCATGTGTGTGAATAAGTGAAAACTTTTTATGTCAAATATAGACCTCCAGTTTTCACTTCAATCAATATATACCTTTGTGAATTAGTGCTCAGCATTTAGGTGCAACCTCAGCGACGCATTTTCAACTAATCTGCAACCCCTGTTTCTCGCAACATGCGACATAGCATGAACATTTTCTACAGTCTACAATTCTAAGATTTAGCATATTACAGACATTTTTCATCTGATTTACACGGCAACGCACAACATATCCGCGCATGGCGCGTCAAAATAGTTGGCATGTGTTAATACGACATGCCATTTTAAACACATTTGAGATAGACATAGAGCCAATAGGCCAGCTATCTCAAATGCTTCACTAGTTAGATAATTTAAAAACACTACTTCATAATGTCGAAGCAGTACGACAGTGAAGGCTTCATGTCAACGCCCCTAGAAGGTGCGGGTGCTAGACCTAAAGATGATTATCGTCAAGACAGTGAGGACAATGAGGTTCGATTCCGAGAGGCAGATGAAGAATATCAACGCCTCAAAGCTGATTTCGCTCGAATTGCCCGAGCTAAACGTATGAATTCTCACTCTAGGAGCGACTCCTCAAGGAGTTCTTCACCGCTCGGTAGACAGTCACAGAGACGTGCTACGAACTTACCCAAGTTCAGAATCGCCACTTTCTACGCTTTGGATGTTGAACTCTGGTTCAACCAAATAGAGACTCAGTTTGCTCTTCACCAGATCAACGATGATGATGAGAGGTACAGCTTAACCTGCGCTGCACTTTCGGGCGAGGTCTCATCGGATGTGAGGGACGTGCTACTTCAGCCTTTCAGGTCCAATAAATACAAAAGCCTGAAAGCAATCTTGATAGAGAGACGAGGTTTGACCACACCCGAAAGGGTTAACAAAGTGATCTCTGGTGAAAGGATTGGTAATGACATTCTCTCGCGTTTCCTGCGGCGTCTGCAGAAGACTGCAGGTTTTGGCACCAAAGCTGTGGTGGGGAAAGCAGTAATTCGTCAAGCATTCATCCGCCAGATGCCCGCTTCCATCAGAGCCCATTTGGCGACTCAACCCGACAGTGTCACCCTCGAAAGTTTGGCCGTTTTGGCCGACCGGGCACTGGCAGCCGAAGAAGACGTCGAAGAGAGTAAGCCGGGGGTCGCAGAGATTAAGGTGGAAGAAACCACCAAACTAGTTGGTTTGTTGGAGGATTTGTCTAGGAGAATTAAGAAACTAGAAACCGTGACTACATCAGAGAGGAAAAGAAATAAAGGACGTGGACAAGCAAATAATAACTATGCTCCTGCGCCTGCATTTGCTCCTAATGTTCAGGCCGCAGGTTTTGTTAGCAACCAACCTAGTCATTATAGAAATGAACAGAATAATGCTCCATCTTTCGTTCCGCCGCCGAATGCACAGGCCACTGAGTTTGTTTATGAATCAAATAATTGTACTAATGCACAACAAAATGTTCGACCTTTCGCACCGCCGCCGCAAAATAATGTCGCACAACCGACCGACACAGTCCCTGCACAGGTTTGCTACTACCACCAAACTTATGGTGAAAAGGCGCGCTTGTGCAGTGAACCCTGTTCATACTATGTCACATTAGGTCAGCGCGAAGTAGCGAATATCGCGTTACCACACTCTAAGTTATTATATGTCACAGATAAAGGACATAAGTGCAGATATTTAATTGACACGGGCGCAGCTGTCAGTGTTTTGCCGAAATCTTGCGCTAACGGGATTTCGGACGCTGACAGTCTCCCCCTGGTGGCAGCTAATAACAGTACTATACATACTTACGGCACCTGTAAACGCGTCGTCGATGTCGGCTTAAAGCGCGAATATCCGTGGACGTTCATAGTGGCAGATGTGCAGCAACCCATAATCGGGGCTGATTTTTTAATCCACTATAATTTGCTCGTAGACTTGAGAAGCAGATGTCTCCGGGACATGCGTACAGGTCTAGCTATTGCCGCTTCACTGTCATCCATTAAACCTCTGTCATTGAACAGAGTTGACACCGTTCAGAATGAGTACACAAAACTCCTCGGCCAGTTCCCTGAACTGACACGCCCTACGACAAAGGGTGAGACCGTTAAACACGGTATAACACACAAGATAGTGACTAAAGGACACCCGGTGTTTGCACGACCACGACGTTTAGCACCCGATAAGCTGGTTACCGCAAAACTGAGTTTGATGAGATGAAAAAACTAGGGGTCATTGAACCCAGCGACAGTGAGTGGTCCTCAGCGCTTCACATGGTGCCAAAGAAAAACGGCGATTGGAGACCATGCGGGGACTACCGTAGTTTGAATGCACAGACCGTACCGGACCGTTATCCGATTCCTCATATACAAGATTTCACGCAGCGTTTAGCCGGTTCGAAAAAAATTTCGAAGATCGACTTGGTCAGGGCTTATTACCAAATTCCGGTGGAACCGTCCGACGTACACAAGACTGCCGTTACTACACCTTTTGGCTTGTTTAATTTCACTAGAACACCGTTTGGTCTAAGAAATTCTGGTCAAACGTTTCAGCGCTTTATAGACCACGTTGCACGCGGACTTTATTTCGTTTTTGTTTATTTGGATGACCTACTGGTAACCAGCCCAGATCATAAAACGCATAAGAAACATCTACGAATTCTTTTTGCTCGACTATCTGAATATGGAATTATCATCGGTCCTGAAAAGTGTCAGTTCGGTACAACTGAATTAAGTTTTCTAGGTCACCACGTTTGCGCCGAAGGAATTTCGCCGTTACCCAGCGCCGTTGACGCGATTGTTAATTTCGTTAAACCCGAAAAGCAACGAGCACTGCGTAGATATCTGGGAATGATGAATTACTACCACCGTTTCATACCGCATTGCGCTGCGAAGTTGACACCACTCAATAATCTACTGACAGCTGCCAACGAAGGACATACCAGACTGTCACCGAAGTCAAATTTAGATTTGAAGTGGAATAAAAATGCAGAGTCAGCATTTTCTGAGTCAAAACAGATATTGGCAAACGCTACGCTTCTGGTGCACCCAGATTCTACGGCTCAGATTAACATCACGTGCGACGCTAGTGATGTCGCCGTCGGTGGCGTTTTGCAGCAATTTTTAAACGGTATGTGGCAGCCACTTTCGTTTTTCAGCAAGAAGCTGAACCCAGCAGAGACACGCTACAGCGCGTTCGATCGTGAGCTTTTGGCATTATACGCTACAATTAAACATTTCAGACAAAATTTAGAAGGACGAAATTTCTTCGTTAATACAGATCACAAACCGTTGACATTCGTAATGTCATCCGTGACTGAGCGCGCGTCCCTACGACAAACACGTCATTTAGCTTTCATCGCTGAATTCACCACCGATATTAGGTATGTAAAAGGAGAGACAAATTTCGTCGCTGATGCGCTGTCACGACCATCAGTGTCAGCGATACATGATGGACCAGCGATAAACTATAAAGAGTTAAGTCTCGACCAAGCTAATTCACGCGTTTGAGACACTCGACTACATCCACTATAAAGTTCAAACTATTAAAATCGTTCGATAATCAATTGATCTGGTGTGATGTGTCCACGGGACACAACCGGCCGTACCTTACCGCGAAATTTCGCCGAAAAGTTTTTTCAAACTTGCACGGTTTAGGCCATCCATCACATAGAGCTACCAAACCTTTGATTAATACCCGATTTGTATGGCACGGCATGAATATAGATATTGCTAGATGGTGTCGTACCTGTAAGGGTTGCCAGACTGCTAAAGTTTCACGTCACAACACTCCAGTTTTCTCTGAACCTACCGAGCGATTCGATCATGTCCACGTAGACACAGTCGGACCCTTACCTTATGCTGATGGCTTTAGATATCTACTGACTTGCGTCGACCGTTTTACACGTTGGCCCGAAGCTATACCTATGGTAGATATTAGAGCCGAAACGGTCGCCGATGCCTTCTTCAGCGGGTGGATAGCACGTTATGGTACCCCAGCCACTATCACCACTGATAGGGGCGCTCAATTCGAGTCCAAATTGTGGGATAGTTTGTGTAATCAATTTGGGATTATTCGGAATCGTACCACGAGTTATCACCCTCAGTCGAATGGCATGGTCGAATGTTTCCACCGTCAATTGAAAGCCGCCATACTGGCGCACGAGTCACCGAACCCGTGGACTATCACGTTACCCGCTGTGCTTTTAGGAGTTCGTTCCGCCGTTAAAGAGAGACTAGGCAGGTCAGCTGCCGAGATGATTTACGGGACAACCCTTAGACTCCCAGGAGAGTTTACTAAACAGTACACCATCGACGCTAACACTGATTTGGAGAATTATTCAGACAAGCTACGCGTGGCCATGTCGCGTCTCCGTCTATGTCCGCCACGTGACACACAACAACACAACATTTTCCAATTCAAGGAAATAGCTACATGTACTCATGTATTCTTGCGCCGAATTGCAATTGCGCCGCCTCTGACCACCCCTTACGACGGACCATATAAGGTCGTCGCGAAGAGTGGCAGAGTAATGAAAACCCTAGTTAAAGGCAAGGTTGAGACGGTCTCTTTAGATCGCGTTAAACACGCACATCTTGAGTGCGAGCCTACGACAGGTACGACAATGCAGCGTAAAACGCCAAGCAAACCATGGAGATCGACGGCTACCAGGACATCTAGTAGGAATCCACAGGGTCCACCTAGAACTGGTAGTGCGGACACTCCGACGTCCAACGGGACGAGAGTTAAAACGAAAAAGTCGACGGCAGTCAGAAGCAGTCAAAAATCGGCCACAGTCCCAAAGCAAATAGATGTTAAAGTCAACTTGTCTAACAGAGACAATACTTATGTAGCGCCGCATTCGCGAGCCCCCGCTGTATCCCGCGCTAACAGGAACGGCGGTGGTTTACGAACGTATTCCCGCATACCTTTACATCTATGGGGTAAAACCCCGGGTGCTGCTGACGCCGTAATCGACTCGACCAAAAGCAACCATGCGAATATCGCTAATCGCGAAAAAATTTCGACCGACCAAACAGTGAGAAAAACTAGAGTCGGACGAATAATCCAGACTCCTGCCGGGTTCGTGCAGATGGTTCACGCCATAGTTCACGCCTAACGACATCTATGGCGGGCCCAACCGCATGCATCGTATTAACAATGTTTTAAAATTGTAAATGAATATGCCAGGCCCGGCAGCATTGTGTACAGATATGTAAATGTAAAGACATTTTTTTTTAAGCAAGTTAATTGCTAAAATACGAATAGAAATTTATGTTAATTAAATGAATGGGTTGATCGCAGCTTGCAGCAAATGAATACATACATAAAGGACAGTTGGTGTTAAGAGGATGGGACAATTCATGTACAATGCTGCGATTTCAACCACCCACGCTGTAACCACACTCGCTATATTTTTTAAACTATGCTTAGTTATAAGAGGTTACATATTTTTACAACCCCGCTACTTGCACAAAGCAGTCTCCTACACGTCAGTTGGGTCCTACGTTATCACTCACCCGGGGGTAATGTAGGATCCTGACTTCGTTCAGTTAAGGTGGCGGTTATCCCCGGCTTCTCGGACGCGGGAGGCTGTGGACGACCGCCTCGTTTCCGTACCTTAGTGACCGGTGCACACAATTGCAGCCGGGCGGCTTTGGTACTTTTTCCCGCACTTCAGGCGTTACACTCGGCGACTACGGAAGTGCCGTAGTTCGCTCTCGCTAAGTCAGATAGGACGTGCCATGCGCGGAGGTTGTGCTTTGTTGTTGCCAAATGTCAAACGAATAAACATGACAAGTGGAGAAAGAGTTTTATGATTTGTTTGGAACCGTCGACTCGACGGGGAAGGAAGTTTGAGTTGAAATGGTGAAGATTGGGCAGATACTTACAGGTACTTTCGGCGCGAGGGGCTCTCCATCACACCATAAGAATACATACATAACTTCATGGAAAATCTTCGTAATATCGTCCGCCGTGGTCCGATTTATTTAAATGAAGCACCATATTGTAGATCAACACACGTGGTATCTAAATATAGAACATGGCTTCCCTTCTTTATGACGTAGTAATGACGTTTGCGCACGTGGTAGGGTGTTTCCAAAATATTTACATGCCAGCAGCACGAGATCAGCTTGGCGTGTCTGGAGGGGGGAGAGGGCATTCATATCAGAGACAGCAACGATCCCGTCGCCACGCTGCACAGTGGGGGTGCCCATTAAACTCACACGGCTTATAGTAGGATATCCCGAGCTCGTTAAGATAACGATTTTGTCTGATCATTTCCCGGCCCAAAGATTCCTTGATATGACAAATACACAGAGATACATACTAGTGGTATAAATGTAATTCCTTTTGATGTATAGTGTGCTGAACAATCACAAGCTCACACCCAATTTCTGTATTGTGGTTGGAACTAGAACTATCGTTGTTACAGTATGTGCTTGCTTTCAGGGAGCGGTCTTTCCATATGAGTCCCTGAGTAAGCTATATCCTTGGATGTTTGCCTACATACTTAGCTGATTATGCCCGGTGACTACACGTCCATATTAGAGATATGATACAACTATATGACACACATCGTGATGTTTATGATCAATTTGTACAAGGTCGTATTGCTACACAGAAATCCGCACACGTGCTTTCTTCAATTGCTTTAGACAAAAGACATGGATAGCTAAACCAGCTAATTAAGGGAGATAGTGGTGCAGTATTCATCACCGAAAATCCTGGTGCATTGCTTAGATAGATGGTAGCCGGTCCAGAGGTTACATGGCTTGTAAGTACACAAAACTTGCAGACAGGGATAGTAAGCACCACGAACAGACTTATTCTGCTGAAATTGAGTTTCAAAAAAATGTAAAAGATATGATCAAGGTGATAGAAGAAATGGGAAACTCATTTTGAGATAATGATTATATTGTTTGGGCACTAAGATTGCATGGATCCATTAGTTGTGCATAAAGTACAATCTATTGAAACCTGTGGTAAGTAGCAGTATGATATCTCTGTTCAAGAGAGGTTATTAGTGATTTGTCAATAGCCCAATAGCGAAGAACAAATGTTCGCTATTTCGAAAACAACCTAAGAAGCACATACTAAAACTAATCACCAGGTTGCGTCACAAAAAGCAAATTATTATCTTTTCTCAAGAAAATCAAGTGTGTCCTCCATCACTAACAAATATGGGTCAGATGAGGCAATGCGCTAAATCTGACCTACTACTGTGTCTCCAAGTATCACAATCGAATCAGGTGATTCCATTTTTTGATCCAGAGGTGGGTGCACCGAGTTATTGGATGGCGCTGCTGTTATCCATATGCTTTCACCTATATCTAAGACATATGCTGATTATGCAACTTCTATTTTTTTCCCATGCATTTTGAGACGACTTGAAAACGTCAGGAGACTTGATGTCGCATGGGATCTGTTTCTCAAAGTCTTAAAAGGGCAGCGAGGGACAAATGAGGAAGAAGTAGTCGCAGACATGTTACTGGAACAAGCCCGCTTCCTGCCTGCAAACTGGGCAGATTTCCTGTGCGTAGATGATAATAAAACCGACCTAATTTCATTTCCTAGCCGAGTTACCCCACCACTTTTCCCATGGATATATTTGATGTTATACAAATATTTGTTGTTGTACAGCAGAATTTGTGACATTAATAATGTGAAAGAAGCTAGGAAACAACCATTCTTTCAGGGATCAAGAACTGAAACAGCATTATTGCAGCATTGCAAAGGTGCTGTATATCAAGGAGGATATGTTTGGGGTCAACCAATAATTCTTTCGCCAGCCCTCCCAAATCCAGTTGACTTGATGGGTCGAAAAACAACAAAATTTTGCTCCTTTTTGGACAACCCTTTCAGAAGTATCAGTTATCATAGCCATATATGCCATACAGGCAGGCCTATATAACAATGTGTAAGTCAACAGTTCCATAGTATTACTCGTCATTTTTATTCACAAGTCACAACCCACAAACGTAAAATACATTGCCCAAAATGAAAAATTTAGAGAAAAGTTGAGATTTCCAGGCGACAGATATTTTTGGCAATTTCTTGCCAACTATGATTATTGTTTATTTTCAAAATTGTTAATGTATGTACATTTTGCATATTTTTCAACAGTGTGCCAGCAAATCGATTGGGGTCTTCCTCTTATATGATTCAGCACATAAAAATCTATAACTGTGCTAATTTTCATGCTTTTCTCACAAAACGAACCCTACCCCCATTTTTTTAGACTAACTAGCTGTACTATGAGCGCCACGCAATACTGTAACAGAGCAAATATACCACATACAAACAGAAATTTGGGCATATTTTTCGGCCCCATTTCTAATTATTGACAACCCCGTCAAAAATAAGAAATACGGGAATCTCCACCTATATATCTAGCCTAACTGGTAAGTGCGCAGCACAAAAATTGAAAACAAACTTTTGCAGTTCTAGTCTATGGACTTGTTTACATCATATGGTCAAATTAATAAGCTAAAATAAAATCACCGATTTTTTGAAGATTTTAGACCTGGGCATGTCTTTTTAATCTGATGGCGGGTATATATCGCTACGTTCCAGGACGATCGGGAGTAGACGGGGCACCTGTCTGGCACTCCATTTCCAGACGGGGAGCTGGTTGTTGTTTATAGACTCCAGAAATTGAAACAAAATGCCGCCTTTTATACTGCTCATACCAGCTCGATTCGAATTTTCAATTGTTTATATTTTCCTGACGTGACCTTAAAAACCTACTAACGGTGGCGGCCATACACTTTTTCGGCGTCACAAATTGATTGGACACCACTAGACAGTCAGATGAGGGTGTGCAGACATCACACTGGTGCCTCGCCTGTTTTTTTTCAATAGGGAGCTTGTCAACCGGGGGCGGGACCGGTTGACAATGTTGACTAGATCGGGAGGAGCCTTGATACTCTCTAAATTCATTGGTCGAAATAGCTTCTTAGCCGTAATTGATAGGAGTAATTCGTTAGTTGCCGATATCACTGAAAAAATAAGATCATGTGACTGTATTACGCCTGACACCACATGATCCACACATGAGGAAGTGGACGAGCTCATTAAAAACAGAAAAATTACGCGTCTACAAAGAAATTGGTAAATTTGTAACCACTTGCAAAACGTAAATAAAATATGTTTTCAATGAATTGTTTGTATGTTGACAACTGTCATGAACGGTAAATTCCAGATTAACGAGATGAAGTTGAACGTCATTCACTGATTCAGTTAACAATAGGCTGATGACGACCGGAGTTCGTATTCACGTTTTATCGCCCACACTGAAGTTTCTGAATAATGGTCAACTCCGGTTGAACAGCTTTTTGACAATTTGATGCCTTAAATAAATACCCAGCTCCTTTCCTGTTTTACTTATCTGCTTATATGGCTTATAAGTTGAAGAGTACAAGTTCATGAAAGTTGCAGACTAAACGTTACTCAAAGATTAAAAAGCAATACATGTATGTATCATTGTATGATGTAACGTTAACGTTACCAATACCAGTAGACTTAGGCCTAGGCCTATAAGGCTATAGATCTACCCGAAGTCACATTAAAAGTGATCAACCAGGATTGCATGTTTTTCGTTGACTTCTAGATCAATTGTCAACCGATTTTCATGAAATTTGGTAACAATCATATTTCAACAGAATCCTAATATCCCTGAAAATTTCGTAGAATTATATGTCGTATTTCAAAAGCTAGACCATTTGACATGTAATAAATTGAAATTACGACGTCCCTCTATAAACCCATTAAACTAATTCTAGAATTTTATTACATGTCAAATGGTCTAACTTTTGAGATATTCAATATAATTTTGAGAAATTTTTACCGCTGTTAGGATTTGAATAGAAAATGGCCTTTGCAAAATTTTAAGAAAATCGGTTCAGAATTGACGGAGAAATCGCCGAAAATCATGCGATCCCGGTTAATTTGACGGCAAGTATAGTCAATATTGTCAACCGGTCCCTCCCCCGGTTGACAAGCTCCCTACCCTGCAAACACTGTACGTAATATAACGTTCGTTAAGGTCCTATTTTTGTCATTCATGGATGAACGTGATGAGGACGTGCTAAGGATGTAGTCATGATAACCTTAACGTCCCCAGAACGTCCCAATTACGTTACATTTATGTTTTACGTTCTAAGGACGTGAATGGGAGTTCACAGAATTACGTCCTAAGTACGAATACTGTTTTACGTCATAACGTCCCCACAACGAACAGCATTTCGTACTTAGGACGTAACTCTGTGAACTCCCATTTACGTCCTTAGAACGTAAATCATAAATGTAACGTTATTGGGACGTTCTGGGGACCTTAGGGTTATTATGACTACGTTCTTAGCACGTCCTCGTTACGGTCATCCATGAATGACGGAAATGGGACCTTAACGAACGTTATATTACGTACAGTGTTTGCAGGGTACTGAAAAAACAGGCGAGGCACCAGTGTTATGTCTGCACACCCTCATCTGACCGTCTAGTGGTGTAAAATCAACTTGTGACACCGAAAAAATGTATGACCGCCACCGTTAGTAGGTTTTTAAGGTTAGTCAGGAAAATATAAACAATTGAAAATTCGAATCGAGCTGGTATGAACAGTATAAAAGGTGGCCATTTTGTTTCAATTTCCAGAGTCTATAAACAACATCCAGCTCCCCGTCTGGAAACGGAGTGCCAGACAGGTGCACCGTCTACAGTAGACTAGGCCCTATTCAGTTTAGCGAAGAATTTTATTTTTCTATATCCCCCTCCCCCACAGGAAAATAAACAATTTAGTGTGGTTTCTGCTATGAAAAAGTGCGCACTGAGTGAAAAAATCTTCTGAAAAAATTGACTTTTCACATGATCACAGGGGTGTGCAGAATTAAAATGCTATAAGTGGCACTTTTCCTAACCTTTGTAGCACTGCTGTACGCTTGTAGCAACTGCGAGGTACACTTACGGGGGGTCAGGGGGTCCACCACCTGAAAATTTCTGAATTACTACAATTCTTTTCGTGCATTTTGGTGACATTCTGGAGGGCTTAGCAAGGTGTGCTGATAACAAGGTGATTTTAAATCATGTGTAATAGCAAGTTTTTTATGCATGCGAATTTCAAAGGGTGCACATGGGTTAAAAAACGAATCGAACAAACTGTGAATTCCTTGTTCTTTGGGGCAGAACATCGAGGATTGCAGTTTCTAAAAAGTGTAAAAAACAAATCTAAAAATTCACATCTAGTGTAAAAAACGAAGTGTACTAGCTATAAAAAACGAATATCGACCGACGACATCAGAATATTATAACTATGGAACAAAGAAACAAACCTTTAAAAACTGAAGTGACACAGTGAAATTATTGTATGGACCCTCAACTGGAACATAGGCTGGGCCTACATCATTGTACATGTAGGTCATGTAGCCCAGCCAGGACAGTCATTACTATTGTGTAGCATTTACCCCCCCCCCCCCCCCCAATTAAATTATATTCCTATGTGTTTATATGTGTTTATGTAGTATAAATGTTTGGGAACATTTAAAAATATATGTGTGTTCAGCCGAATACAGAAACCATCAACATTATGCCTTCCTAACATGGCTGACACTCTATGCACTGATGGTTATTTATGACATAATAAAGCAGTGATCATGGCCCTTTTATTGGTAAGTCATTTTTGTCCAAGAAATAGAAAGAATCTATCAATGTCTCCGATGTAAAGAACAATTTTTTTTTTATTATTATTTGCTCGAATAGTTATATAATCAATGATATTTACAATTTTGTTTGTAACAACTCCCTGATTCCATAGAATTTAATTTGCACTGAACATTTTCAATCAATAAAAATATCTTGAACACAATGATGTGTTTTATATCAATTCTCCAGATAAGATGGTGCATGTGAGACAAACAGCTATATTCGTGATAATCTGGTCGGTATTAACATCAGATGTGACATTTGCAGCCGAGCTTGATGAAGAATGGAATTTGTTTGTTAAAACTTATCACAAAGTTTATGACAATCAACTACATGAACAGCAGAGGTGGGTATCTATTTAGTACCACAACATTGCAATAATCAAGGTGATTTTAGTTATTTGGTCACATCTTACGTGAAAGAAATTTACTAAAGTACATTTGTTTAAGTACCGTATATGGCGGCGTATAGTACGCTACTTTTTTCTTTTTTGAGCCCGTTTTTGGCCTGGTGCGTACTATCCACCGATGCGTACAATATATTGATTTTGCTGAGATTTGTCACGCAAAATTTTGATAAATAGGCAGTCTCACGTTTCCCGAGTGAACTGCGATCTCCTAACTCCTTGTATTTTTGCCCAAAAATGGCAAATTACTTCAGCAGCTATAATGAAACCATTCTCACTAGATGTCTAGTGAAATAACAACCTAGCATTTATTTGTCTTTTAAATATCCGATAAAGTCATTTATTAATGTTATTTAAATAATAATCTACTCGTCAGACATCGCAAGGCCTACTTCATCATCATGATCATGTGTATTGCTTTGATTGTGTGACCACTGTGAAGCTTCTATTTCATTCACCAGATGTCGCTGTCGGCGGCGACGTGACGTGCCTATCTGATACACTCTATACGGCTGGATTATTAGCAGATTTTTTTATTATAGGCCTACATATTTCACTGCAATATATATTCAAGTCAATGGTATTCTAAAATACAGACGAAATGTATCCTGGTAGAAGTTTAAATAATATTAGAATGCTAATACCGATAGGTTTCACGTTAAAAAGAATAATATAATAATAAATAATAATAATTATGCTCTTGATATAATTGCCACATTCCTAAATCCATACATATACATGATAGACATTTAAAATTGTATGCTTGTAATAAATCACCTTGACAGTGCTGTCACCAATACATACATGTGCCATTTCATTATTGTTACTCTAAATAAAAACTTATATGTTGTTATACAAAAATGTTAATCTTAAATGTTAATCTTAATATAAATTAGCTAGATTATATCGCCGTTTCGGCCGTCATAAAAAGTACGCATCCCATTGAAGACTGGACTGTAAGCCTATTCACCAGATGGCGCCTTTCCTGTCATTTACCTGACTATAACTGCTTTCACCAGGTGGCGCTAATATGTTATATCATGATCATTTGTGGTCGAATCAACACTAAAACAAAAATAAATATAATACTCAGATAGTTCTTCCTAATTTTATATTTTTATAGTGTTTATAATATTTCTTTTCATCAATTCCTTTCATTTATTTTATATAATCTTTATTAGCGAATCAATTATATCCTTATGTCACCAGCTGAGTTGAACTACATGCTGAATGCCTTGAGTAATAAAGACATACCACACACACACACCCCAGACAGACTGTGTAGATACTCGCCACCCTGGTGCGTACTATCCACCGGTGCGTACTATCTGTGTTTTTTGGTACAATTATTGGTACCTGCGTACTATACACAGGTGCGTACTATACTCCGCGGTATATACAGCAGGGAAAATTTTGTCAAAGATTTTCAAAGAAAATTTTGTTTAAGATTTTCTATTTCAATGTCTGACTCCTACCTTATTCTTATCATTCACGTATAAATATTTTGCTATTTTAAACAATTTCGAATTTGATTAGCAAATGGCCAAACTATGCAGCATGTAAAAACAGAATTGCTGGTGTTGTTCTCAATGCAAATGAAGTGAAAGGATCGAGTGAAGGCATTATGTTCTCGGGTTGTCCAGCCGTCTGTTTGATCGTCTGGTCGTTCTTGTCATCACAATAATTAAATAAAAACTAAAGCTAACAGTTCCATCTTTATTAATATCAGTGATAGACCTCATGACAGTCTAGGTCAAGTTAAAAAATTGGTGACCTTGACCTATTTGTCAAGGTCACAAAGACCAATAAAAGAAAAAGTTTGTCATGAAGATATTTCCACACCTAAAATTTGCTTCCATACTAAAACCAGTGATTCTTCTGATGAATCACAAGCTGAAGTTCAAGGATTGGTGACCTTGACTTATTTGCCAAGGTCAGTAGATGCTGATAAAGGTAGACAGTTTTCTCCTCATGAGATCTCCACACCTACAATATGTGTTGCTTTAATATTGATACCAGTGATCTATATGATGAAATTCAAGGTCAAATTGAAGGAAGGGTGACCTTGACCTATTTGCCAAGGTCACAGAGGCTGATAAATCTTGGTTCATACAATTTGTATCGCTTTCATATTCATAGGATAGGACCTATATAAATGTACCCGGTAAGTCAAATTGGAAGATGATGATCTTGAGCTATTTTTATTATCAAACATTGTCATCACAATATCTCAGAAAACTGTAGATCAGCATGGTCGGGGTGATATATGAGATGGACCTACACATGATAGGCCTCATGTGATGGCTGAGGCATATGCGTAAAATTCCCCTTTTTTTTCTTTCTAAAATTTGAATGTCTCACACCTACTATTACCTATTTTTTGGGCTAGTAGCACACATTTTGATATGAAACACCTACATGCTATAAAAATTGAATGACAATCTTACTGGTTGCTTCTTTGTATTTTATGCCTAAATGTGGTATAAACAGTTTCTAAAATCTTCATGGTTTTGTGAAAAATAGCTGATTTTTTATTAGTGTTGTGATTTAATGGTATGACACCTCCAGTATTCTCACCCAGATCCCACTGATTAACCCTTAATGCTCTAATCTGCATATTGTACATACATTTTTAGTCATTTTTAGTGAATGGAGGTGTGGCGCTATGCTATCGAAAGCCATCGTCTGTCACCACACTCCTGAAGAGATATGACAAACATTTCTGGTTCCGAAAAAATTAGGTTGATGACCTAATTGCGCGATTAATTTCCTATCTAAAAAATATTTTTATAAGTGCTCCCATGGGAACATTGACTATGGAAGATATTAGATAAATATGTTTTGTTATTTAATCGCGGATTGTTCAGAAAACATGTAAGGCCCGACTTGTGACTGACTGTGTGCCTTGGAAAACTATGACTTCCCTAATAATTTGGTATCGATTGGCTGAATGGAGGGTATTAGAGATAAAGCATTTTTGTAGTTCAATACAATATTTTTCAAATACATAAATTTCCTTGAAATGGAGATTGCATTAGCTTTCTGATAATTCCGGTCATTGACAATTGGGTGATCCCTTTTAAGTTTTTTACACTTAAAGTTTATGCAATGTACAACATCATTCAACAGTATTTTAAAATAATAATGGTTATTACAACACATGTTATATAGGAGTTTTGTTTTTTAGTCGCAGTGTCTGGGAGGACAATATAGATTTCATCCGTACACATAATCTGCAACATGATATGGGTTATAAATCATTCAGAGTTGGAGTGAATGAATATGCAGATTGGGTGTGTATGATAATTTTGCATAAAAAATGGACAAAGTATAGTGCTATTACACTTTAGTACCGGTATGTGATTGTATATATCTATATCAGTGCCAGTAATATGTTTTTATTATAAATATATGGCTTACATACATAATATAGTTATGTAGTAAGTAAAACAAAAATTATCAGCAAATAACGATTATGTTTGTTACAGTCATGGGTGCAATTTAAGAAGTACATGTGTGGTTTTAAGCCTCATACAATTTCATCCCCTAGACCTACATTCAGGGTGCCAAACATAAGATTAGATGATAACGTTGATTGGCGAACAAAAGGTTATGTGACACCAGTAAAAAATCAGGCAAGTCTCTTTATTATGTGACACAAATGTGATAATTCAAAACATATTTTGAAATAAGGTGAATTTTATGTATGTCACACAAAATGCATTAGCGGAAAAAAAAATCACTACATGTAGTTGACTGAATATCTGCATCAAAATGTAGATTATTGAGTGAAATGTTTGGCTGGACAAAAGTATTTTTCATTTTATTCATTTACCTTAGCAAATTATAATTTGGTCTCATTTTTTCTTTTGTCAATTTGGGAGTGTAGGGGGCTTGTGGATCTTGCTGGGCCTTCTCATCTACTGGATCACTTGAAGGACAGCATTTCAGGAGGACCGGCCGTCTTGTTTCTCTCTCAGAACAAAATTTAGTAGACTGTACAAAATATGGTAAATTACTCCTATCTATGACTCTTTAGTAACCTCCCTATCTTTTAAGATGGACATAGTAATACATGTACCTTAGCTATATTGTGAATGTGAAAAAGATATGAAAATTATACAAACCACAAACTTGTATAAACATTAAATTCAATTATCAGTAATCTGTTTACTGCATTAGCGGCGGCATAAGAATTCGCTGATTACCAGTATTTTAGCTCTAGGTGATAATCATGGCAATACTGAAATTAAATTATAATCAAAATATAAGGTAATATTTCTGTAAATACAGATAGATAAATATTCATTGGGGACAAGTAATCTATGCAGGTATAATTTAAGTGTTCAGGTAATACATAATAATATTATGAAACAGAGGACATACATGTACACTTTGATTGCTTACACATTATGCATAGCTATATAGCCTGGTATAGACATGTGTGTGTGTGTGTGCTGTATTTATTCTAATAAATGCACTGGACGTTAATTAGAATACCCCCCCCCCCTCCCCACCCCCCCAAGGATACATTAGTTTAGTTTCTACATGTCAATTTCGATAATGAAGGATGTTCCATAATAATTCGGGGGGGGGGGGGGTGAGTGATGAAAACGTTTTTGAATGAAATTAGTTTGCATGTAAAACTATTGCGATTACGGCTGTGCTTTCTTTAACCGTTTTTGAAGATATTTTTGGTGGGAAAAATCTGAGATTATAATATATTTTTAGTAGAGCGTTTGCTCTACTTTTTCGATGATGTTGGGTCTGAGTGGTTTTCTGTATGATTAATTTCACGGCAATAACTTTAAATTTGTAGAATTGGGAACATATCTAACTCCATGTGTGTGTTAGGAATAACTTTTTTCACTGCACCACGAAGCCGGATTTTGAGATTTTGGCTCAGCTGATCAGATGAACACTGATATAAATGACCCATCAATTCATATCTCCGATACAATGTCAGCCATGTAGACAGTGCATGAGCTCTGTTAGGTGACGTCACGTGTGACACGTGACCTTATCAATACACTTTGACCCTCAGTGCTTTGACCTGCCTCGCTAGCACAGCAATACCAACCTGCCAGTACTGTATACGACAGGTGCCCGACAATAAAACAACATTGGGTCAACGTCTCGTGTTTGCTGGGTAGTGCATCTGTCATTAATAGTAGGCCTAATACGGCAACGCTGACCAAATGTTGGGCCAGCGTTGTAGACAGTGTGCCAGCATTGAAACAAAACTGCATGCGATTGTCCAGCGGTATGCGTGTTTGCCTGTATGGTCAGTCCCAAAAGCATACACAACAACACTCAGCTGACACAAGGAGACGTTGAATCAATGTTGGTTCAAGGTTTGTCCACCATCTACGACGTTGGACCAACGTTAAGCCAACTTTGATTCAAAGTCTTGTCTCTGCTGGCCTGCCAATGCACATGTATAGGGCCTATATAATATGCCTATCGGCCACTCACTGCCCAACAAGACAAACATTCACCCGATGTGGCATTAATGTTGGGCGAGCTTCATAGACGATGCTCTAACATTAAACCAGCAAAAAAAAACATTCATTTGTAGTAAAAATTTAGGCCTAGGGCCTACTGGTGCCTACAGTCTGAATACGTTCTGAAAACTTTAAAAACACCTCTCAGGAAATGCATAGTCTAATCCTGCTATGCTTAATGAATCTCATAGCCATATGCGAAGCCCCAGAAGTGACATTTAAATTAGGCTATTATTTTTTTAAACTCCATATCAAGTTATTCACTCACTAATTATATCGATAACTTTGCAATCTCAATATATCCAGGCTTATCGAGTTGTGAGTTCTATTAGAGTGAGTTCTATTATAGTGAGTCTATTTAATGTTGTCGTGCAGTCTCACACTGTTATTACGCTGGTCTATCATTAAATCAACATCGGCTCAACGACTGTGGCTGTGGAAGTAGTTAATTTGTCTCCTGACTCAGTTAGGCCTATTTCAATTCTGAACACTACACACTGCCATCACATCTGAGCAAATAGCAGTAGGCCTACTAGCATGCAATGTGCCTAGGCTACTAAATTGTTTGCTAGACACGTTTTTTTGTACCTTCCCCTACCTGTCATTGACTGGGGTATGCCTAGTAACATATGCCTATACCACCCAAACTGTCAGGTTAATATAAACAGTTTAATAGATCGGCTTTGAATAATGGACTGCACCACAGTCCCAGACCTTGGTCCCAGCCCAGGGTCACACAGGGAGTAGCCTGAGCCTATAGGCCTATTTCCATTAGGGTAGGCCTACCCGATTATCCCTATATGCCTACTAATAAACACAGAGACGCAGTTGGGGGGCGTATTTATCAGGAGTTTATTATGTGCCCTGAAATCTGTGTGCAGTCTATCAATACAGGTGTCGACGTGAGGTGTACAAAATAGATGTGACAGATCAAGGCTGACTCTGTGCACTCTATGGCTCGTTTCGCAGGGAATTCACAACATTACACCTGCGACGCATGACCACCACCCACCCACCCCCCTCCCCGACTAAACATTGAAAACACCATTGAGCTGACTACAGTCAGACATGAGATACAGGATAGTTATTGTCGGATTCAACATCTCATTTAGACCAATATATTTGTTGCTTAATTGTGAAACAGCTGCATCTTAGCTTTCCTTAAAACACTGACCCTGAAACCCGACACAAGCTCTACTTCAGTGCCGTCAGGCTCTAGTTAACTTGAAATTTTTGCAGGTTTTTTAAAAAATAGATGAAGTGTTTTTTCTTGGGAGAGGGAGCAATTTTTTGAAAATTAAAGATTAGCTTACTAACTGCTTAGCTTCACAATGAAAATTAATGTTGGTTTTTTCTTTGGGTGGTATAATCATCACCTGCTTTGCAACTCATAATGGTGCTCCTCCAATGATAATGCCGAAGGGAAGCTTTGTTTCCACGGTATATTGAGCAATTTTTTAAAGTGGGAGAATTGTTCTATAACTGTTAAAGGCGTGAAACGTTTTCTAATTCTCTTATGTCCAATTGCCTGTGAAGTGATACTGATAAAACTGCCTTGAACATCGTCATATACGTTAGTGACAGCTACTTCCTTAACTTAAAATTATTATTGGCCTGAAATGCATATTGATAACTAGAGATATATTTATACTCGGTACTTATAACTAATAATACTTTCAGGAAATGCTGGATGTAATGGTGGTTGGATGGATCATGCTTTCCAATATGTGATTGACAACAACGGAATAGATACTGAAAGTTTCTATCCTTATGAGGGAAAGGTCAGGTTTTTCTCTTTACCCCTTATGTCCCCCCTTGAAGCACTAAGATATAGAATTTTAATTTCTACCCACTTTAAATTGTGTGAACCACACAACTTCAAGTGTGTAAAAATACTTATACTGGGTACTGTATTTATTCTTATAATTAGAATACCCTTTGTGATTACAGAGGGAATGGACGCTTATTAGAGTAGTTTTTTATCCCCCGCCCGACGAAGTGGGGGCGGGGGTATTGGCGTCGCCTCGGATGTCCGTCCGTCAGGCGTCCGGATGTCCACATTTTATTTCCGGAGCAGAACTCAGTAACCCGTGCATGGATTTCTTTAATTTTTGACACACACATCCCTCAGGGGGTGTAGATGTGCCTTTTGGGTTTTTGGAAATTTTACCTGCTTAATTGGCCGATCATTGGCCATAATTCACTTTAATATGCCTGATATCTGACAAACCGTGCCATATAGCTAGACCATTACTACAAAACAAAATGTGCGGTTTCAGGTAGGGATATGCTCTGAAAATGTTCAACTTGATCAAATTCAAAATGGCCGACTATCGGCCATATTTAACATTAATATGCCTGATATCTGACAAACTGTGCCATATAGCTAGGCCATTACTACAAAACAAAATGTGCAGTTCAGGTAGTGATATGCCCTAAAAATATTCAACTTGATCAAATTCAAAATGGCCGACTATCGGCCATAATTAACTTTAATATGCCTGATACCGGACAAACTGTGCCAGATAGTTAGATGCTCTAACCTTCAAAATTGGCATAATTTGGAAAATCATGATGATAAAAGCTATTTGTACACTTCTTTAATTTTTCTGATAATAATACATGTATTCATTCTGTCCAAATTTACATAAGTTTAAGATGGCAGAAGTTAAACCTTTTATTCCCCTTTTTAGCTCCCGCCGTCACCATAGGTGAGACGGAGGGAGCTATGGATTCCGCCTCCGTTTTTTTTTGCCTCTTCTTTTGCCTATAACTTTGTAAGAAAATAAGCTAGGATAACAATTTTTGGTATGTGGGTTATGTGTATGTATGTGGATAATGGACAGGTTAAAATATTTTTAATCTGAATTCAATACGCAAGGTAGCAGAGGAGAAAATGATGATGTTATGGCGTTGGGCCGTCCGTAAACAATTCGTTTCCGGAGCATATCTCTGAAAGTACTTGTCCGATTGTCTTCAAATTTTACACACAACACCCCTAGGGGGTCTAGTTGTGCCTTTTAGGGTATTTGAACTTTAACCTACTTCTGGTTCAGAACTATGACCTATTTGTTTCCAGAGCAGATCTCGAAAAGTACTGGGCCGATGACAGTCATATTGCACATACATGTTCTCTAAGGTCCCTAGTTGTGCCTTTTCAGGTTTTTGGACCTTGACCTTGAAGTTGACCCAGCACTTTGACCTAATTTACAACATCGGTAAATCCGACTGAAAGATTTTGCGGAATATCATGAAAACCGCTCAAGATAGCTACACCATTACTATAAAACAAATTGTAAGGTTTCAGGAGAGGATGCATTTTGAAAAAATTCAACTCGTCCAAGTTCAAAATGGCCGCCAATCGGCCATTATTCATTTTCACATGGCCGTTATTTGGTAAACTGTGCTAGATGGCTGGACCATTACTATAAAACAAAATGTGTGATTTCAGAAGAGGATGCATCTTGAAAAAATTTGACTCGATAAAATTCAAAATGGCCGCTTATCGGCCATTATTCACTTTCACATGGCCGATATTTGGTCAACCGTGCTAGATGGCTAGTCCATTACTATAAAACAAAATTTGAGATTTCAGATGAGGATGCATCTTGAAAAAATTTGACTTGATCAAATTCAAAATGGCCACCCTTTCGGCCATTATTCATTTTCACATAGCTAATATTTGGTAAACCGTGCTAGATGGCTAGACCATTACCTGAATACTATAAAACAAAGTGTGAGTTTTCGGGGGAGGATGCACCCTAAAAATTTTTAACTTACGAATTCAAAATGGCCAACAATCAGCTTTATTTACCTCGATAGGCCTGATATCAGGTAAACCGTGCTAGATAGCTGGACCATTACTAAAAAACAAAATGTGACGTTTCGGGAGAGGATTCCTTTTAAAAACTTTCAACTCAATCGAATTCAAAATGGCCGCCTATGGCCACTATTTACTTTCACATTGCTGATATTTGGTAAACCGTGTTAGATAGCTAGACCATTACTATAAAACAAAATGTGAGATTACAAGAGAGGATGCATCTTGAGAAAAATTGACTTGATCAAATTCAAAATGGCCGCCTATTGGCCATTATTTACTTTCACATAGCCGTTATTTGGTAACCGTACTAGATGGCTAGACCATTACTATAAAACAAAATGTGAGATTTCAGGAGAGGATGCATCTTGAAAAATTTTGACTTGATCAAATTTAAAATGGCCTCTTATCGGCCATTATTCACTTTCACATGGGCGATATTTGGTAAACCGTGCTAGATGGCTGGACCACTACTATAGAATGAAATGTGAGATTTCAGCTGAGGATGCATCTTGGAAAATTTTGACTTGATCAAATTCAAAATGGCCGCTTTTAGGCCATTATTCACTTTCACATGGCCGATATTTGGTAAACCGTGCTAGATAGCTAGACGATTACTATAGAATAGAATGTGAGATTTCAGCTGAGGATGCATCTTGAAAAATTCTGATTCGATCAAATGCAAAGGGGTCCCCTATCGGCCATTATTTACTTTCACATGCCCAATATTTTGCAAACTGTGTTAGATGTTAGTCCATTACTATAAAACAAAATTTGAGGTGTCGGGGAAGGATGCACCCTAAGTTTTTAACTAGCCTAGGACTACATTAAAAACCCTACACAAAATTGCTTAAATCAAATTCTAATTCGGAGCGGGAGCTCCTGGACTTATGTAGTCTTGTTAAATTTACATTCAGGCCTACATGTACAGTGTTTATTCCCGGGGGTTGACTGAGGTGGTTCGGACCCCCCCACTCAGGATTACTGAACCAAAATTTGTCAACTGTATAAATGTGCCATTAATGTAAATACTGGGTCCTAGAATTTACTTTGGAAGGTCTCATATTTTAAAATTTTCCTGGCCGACAGGGTAAAACCCCCTCGCACATTTTCCATCAGTGTGATTGCTGGCGAGCAGAGGGCGCATCGTGGGCGTGGAACCCATGTGCTCTGGACCCCCCCACTCAAAAATTCCTGGAATAACCCTGATGTACTCAACGATGGAGAAAAAGCAGAATGAACCGTCAAAAGTTGGATTTAATAATACTATTATTTATCTATTTATTTAAGAATTTTTTGTGTATCTTGACTTGGGTATTCAAAGAAGTAATATATCTGGTTTCTTTTTCACACCCACCCCATGCCATATGTTTTAAATTTTAAAGCTAAGTCAATAAATGAGCTACCTAGCATGATGCTTCAAATTGAAATAAAAATTTTACTGAAATTCTGCTTTAAATAACGAATACTTTAATTGTTTCATCAATCTGTAGGATTCTACATGCCGCTATAATGTATCTGGGAGAGGAGCTGTTGCCACTGGCTTCACAGATGTGACAAAAGGAGACGAGTATGCACTCCAGACAGCTGTGGCTACTGTCGGTCCCATATCAATCGCCATTGATGCTAGTCATAGATCTTTTCAGTTGTACAAATCTGGAGTGTACTATGAGCCAGAGTGTAGTAATGTGACATCAGATCATGCTGTACTTATTGTCGGTTATGGTGACCTTGATGATGAACCATACTGGCTGGTAAAAAATAGGTGAGGGAATTTTCATTTTTTATATGATTTAAAGCTGATATTTAGTAAAAACAGATTTTTTTGAAAGTTTTTTTTGTATTCACCATTTGCTGCATGTTACTGTTATTTCTAGTTCTAGTTAGCATCCAGACAGTGTGGAAAGGTGTCCTCATAAAAAATCACTCGTCAATCCCACTCTCTAGCATAACTGGGTCAGCGCGCCCATGGTAGCTCATGGCGTCACCTGGGACTTTTGTGTTTCTCGTGTGTTAATTGTTTCATGCTCCCCTGTATCCATAAAACCTTTATCTACCCACAGGGACTCTGTGAGTTGTGTAGGCCTATATCTACCCACACGGTCACTGTGAATTGTGTAGGCCTATATCCATAAACACTTTATCTACCCGCGGGGTCTCTATCAGCCATATTCATGAACGTGGGCTACACAGCCTGCAGGATATGGCTAACTCGGAGGTTGGTAACACGGAGGCTAACAGAAACGTTATCCCGTATTCATCAAGGGAGTGGTCGCCGTAATGGTAGCGTAGTCGCCCCATGACTAGACAATAGTTTGTGCAAAATATCAGTATTGTGCGACGACATTGTTTAACAGTTTGGTAATAATATACTGTTTGAAACCGTTTTTTACCCCTGGGCTCGTTGGGCCCGAAGGGGTATTGTTGTCCCCTTCGTGTGCCGCCGTCTTCGCCGCCGCCGCCGCACGCACTCTTTTGGCTACTACACCAACATGGTGCAACAGATTAAATTCATAATTCATACTAACATTCAACCCTACCTGCACTTTTTTTACCCAAGGTCAAGGTAATAGGTTGAAGGTCAAGGTCCAAGATTTAAAAAAAATTTGTTAACGTGATAACTATATATATATAGGTTTTAGGGGTCTGCGAGTCTATTAGTATTGTCCGTTTTCATGTGAGACTGAAAACGAGGTTGCGGCGGCCATTTTGGTTTTATCAATTTTAATAAATCGTTCTTATTTTCAATTATTTTTCCTTGAAACTTGGCATATATAGAGTCACTGCATCAGCCGAGGGGTATTTGAGTGCTTGCACTGTATTTTCAATTATAGGTCTAATACAATGTCTTGCCGAATTGGCCCTGCTGATGTGAGGAGCTCGTAGCGCGGGGCCCTGTGCGAAATTAACGTCGATACACTGGTCTTAATTCGACGAGGCCGCCATGAACGTGATTGCCTAGGCACATTAAGAAGGGGGGAACAATTCTGTTTCTATGAAACCTCACAAGGGAACAGCGGAGTTTGAACCCGGGACGCATGCATGACTGGCGAGGCAGTCAGGCGCTCTAGCCATTGCGCCACTTCCCCTTCTCGGCACTGCTGATATCAGTTGAGCCTACTTTTATATTTAGACACACCCAACCTAGCAATATAAATGAGCTGTGCAGCGATGTTTTGTTGGACGAAGTAATACGCGGGTATTAGCGTCGCCTGGGATGTCCGGCCATAGGTTCCTTTGTCCGTGTTTCTTTTCCAGAGCAGATTTCGGAAACCCATTGGGGGATTTCCTTGATATTGTATTGCAAAGTGGTTAATTAACTTTGACCAATTTAAATGGCTGTACCATCAACCATAATTAACTTTAATATGCCTGATATCTGGCAGCATTTTGTTTCAGAGCAGATATCGGAAACCCATCATCAGTTAGGGGTGTAGATGTGCAATCTGGGGCTTATGAGCTTTGACCTACATAAGTGGCCGATCATCGGTCATAAATAATTTTTGATATGTGACAAGCCATGCCAGATAGCTAGACCATCAAGTGCTATAATACAAAATGTGCAGTTTCAGTGAGGGATATTCTCTGGAGAATGTCAACTCAAATTCAAATGGCCGACTTGATGCGATTATTGACTTTAGTATGGGTGGTATCGGAAAGACTGTGCCAAATAGCTAGACCTCTACTATAAAACAAAATGTGTGGTTTCATCTGTAATATACATGGCAAACTGTGATAAGTATGTGAACCATTAGTGTAAAACAGAATGTGGAGTTGAAGGAAGGATGCATGCGGGCAGGACGGAGATTATGGTGGCGGCTGGCGTCTTGTTTCAAGTTGTATGGATCTAACATGTTTTCTCTGACATATTGCTCAGTTTGGTAATATTTTGTTGATAAATGTGTAATAAATTGTCGTTTTTGTAGGTATAAAACAAAGTGACATTTTGTGATAATTTGTAAGGGGGTGGTGGGGGACTGGGGGGAGGGAGGGGGCGCCTATATATAGCTCACTATCTATAGGTAGGATGTCGGCATGGTGACCACAAGGTAATGGGTTCGAATCCAGTAGTGCTAACTGGTTTATCAAGGTCATGATGGTGAGCACAACTGTCTATAGGCCTACTTGGGTGCACCTAAAAAATCATTTGGGAGTCTATATTGAGAAGAGCAGGGGCTTTCCTCCCAGGTTCTGTTTGTCAGCTATATCTCAATAACTATGCAGAAGGAGACGCGAAACACCAATTCAGCAACAACAAGTTCAAGCTAGGGCTAATATCAGTTATTTTTCACATCAAAACGCATAAGATAATAACATTTTTATACTTTGTAGATAAACAAAATAGAAAAGTTCCAACAGCTTGGGCTACGAGATTATAGACTGCTATCATGTGTTGACCCCCCCCCCCCAAAAAAAAAAAAACTACCTTGTTTTGTTTATAAAATGTAGTTAATATCGCTGAAGCAATAAGGCTTGTGATGCTAGCCCGGTGTTTAGACTAGGCCTACCCCCTGAGCAGGGCTAATTTTTTGTCGCTAACCTGCTCAGGCTAACACCGTGTTAAGCCTAACCCTGCTTCATGAATATGAGTTAGCGTTAGCCTCAAGGTTATCCCAGAGTCTTAGTTAGCCCAGTCTTAGCCTCGTTTCATGAATACTGCCATGAGAGGCGTGTAGGACTATATCCATAAACCCTTTATCTACCCACTCAGTCAATGTGACTGTGTAGGCCTCTATTTATAAACCCTTTATATACCCCCGCGGTCACTGTAAGTTGTGCAGGCCTATATTCATAAATAATTTACCTACATGCACGGTCTCTATGAGTTGTGTTTAATATTACACAATAGTTCTATTGATATGTATCTGCCTGAGAAGCTAACATTCTAATTCTATACATACCAGTATTGTTTTCACAACTGTCTATTCTTTTTTTCCAAGCTGGACAACTTCATGGGGCATGGATGGCTACATAATGATGCATCGTGGGAAAAACATGTGTGCCGTGGCAACTTATGCCAGTTTTCCAACAATGTAATGGAAAATATATTAATTATCCACATACATGACGATTTCGCAAGATGAGAAAAGGCGGATACAACACACTTTTTGGTGAAGTTGATGTTCTGGTATATAATGTTGAAACTGTTTTCAGATTTTTCTCACTGTTTACTGCACTTTCTTAGAAGCAATAAGTGATCTACAAAATGAAATTTAATCAACCTCTTGTAGATTAAAACGCGATCATTTTAAAGTAGTGCTTGATTCAAAATCTTCAGATTCTGTTCATGTGCGAATGTCAACTGATTTAGGTACCAGTTATGATAAAGTGTCTTGAATTGGAAGCTCATTGCATCAACCATTCTTAGTTCATGAAATATACGAGGGCGTAATACAAAGAGTTTGAATTATATATAAAAAATGGAATTGATTTTATAACAGTAAACATTACTTTTTAGTCGCGCCAGGATTCCGTCAGGCGTCATCCGTCAGGTGTCACGTTTTCTTCTGGGCGCAAAAACCACTGGTCAATTTTTTTTGAAATTTCAACATGACATTCCTAGCAACAAGGGGATGTACAAGTGATTTTTCAAAGATGCTACCAAATTTCAAAATGGCCACCAGAGGTCAACTCCAAATTTTCTTGTAGGGGCAAAAACTCTAAAACTTAAAGTGAGAAATTATTCAAATTTTACAATCACATTCCCCACGATATGAAGAAGTGCAGGTGACTTTTTTTAAGATTTAATTGAAATTCAAAATGGCCGTCTTGGATGAACTTCATAATTTTCGTTGTCGCAAAATTGAAGTCAGAAATAATTCACTTTTTACAATCACATTACCAACTATCTGGAAATATGCAGGTGATTTAAGTGAAATTTAAAATGGCCACCACAAGTTGACTTTTTAAATATTTGTATGGCGGGGGATGATATAGGACTTCAGGCATCTTGTTAGTTTAGTTAATGTATTTGTATGTTGTTGTGTACCAGTTATACATACAGAATACATACAACAATATACTCAAAACAAAAATACACAATGATCAAATCATATAGCATTTTTGTGTTTATGTCATTATTATGGCTTCCTTGTTGTGTACCAGTTATTTCTAATTAAAAAAATATACTCAAAATATTGGAGAAGGCCTAAATGTATTCTGTATCTTATTTAGAGGGATTTGTTTTAGGATTTCATACATACGTGTAATAACAAAAATACACAATGCTCAATGGCTGTAGACCCATAACATAGGTAATCGAATGAAACGTAAAGAGCTAACCAAAATATTTTGGATGATTTTCAAATAGAAATAAAACCTTAAGTCTCCATAGTTTATACAAAAATATATCAGCATTGTAAGGGTTTTAAATCTGATTACCATTCTATTTTTTGAATTCACTGACTTAACTGCTGTCATAATATTATATTTAAAACATATGGTTTTGAGATCTAAATGTCTCATTTATCTATATAAATATTTATATAAATGTCTCATTTATATCAAACTCACTATTTGATCATTGCCAAAACATACCAACGTGACGATGTAAGCAAGCGCAATAGGCAACATGATAATTTTCAAAACTTACATTTTTGTCTCGCATCGCCCCGGTTGTCCCGCTGGTTTTGCCCGTTGGTCGTCGCAAACGTTAGTGTGTGGACAGTCAAGCGATTTTAGTGTCATCGCATCACTGGTCGTGTGCCTAATCGCCCTGCGTACGTGTTCGCATTAGTGTGTTTTGCACTTTACATGATGCAATATTTTGTCACTATGTAGTGTTCTTGTACACAAATTTTCTATAAAAAATCATTGAATTAGATAATAAAATCTAGTGATAATAATAACTGTTTTTGATATATTGTAATCACAATTTTAGCTGCAAGGTGCTGAGATAAGGCATAAACAATTGTACTGCAGATTAGAAGATGTGAATAAACATGACCAATTTTATGAATGATGAACATATATTTTTTATCAAACTTTGGAATGATACTTAATCAGTTTTGCAATTTAATATACTCTACATAAATTTTTGCTTTGTGTATGAATCATATTCCCCAATTGTGATCTTAGATAAAACATGTTGAAGGATGTACATGTTATATTAAAGTTATTATGTTGTAAAGGAACATCCACGTGATTACTATGCATTTGTTTTCATTAGATACAGTGACATTTTACACTTATCAGGCCGATAAATTATTAATTATTTCTAATCAAGCGACGAAATATGTTATAACACAGTTCCTTTTTGATTGATAATGCATATCTGTGATATAATGGTGTATACAGAATCATTTTTCCAATGTTGTTATTTTATTTTTATATCTATATAATTATATACACTTATGTTTATGTCTCCATTGATAAGGCAGACAATCAGTGAATTGTTCTACTGGTATATTTTTTTGTGGGATGGGTAATTAATTTAAAAAACTATTACTTACAATTATTAAGGAGATATTCTCTCCAGCATTTAAAATGTTTGGAACATTGTTTTCTATTGCAATGTTGATGCGTAAGTAAGTGTATGAATAATTATTGATATGCAGTGGAGCTTGAAATGTACTGGGTACCTAGTAAGCATGATGCATTGGTCTGATGCTGGGCAAATGCTGGCATGCCATCTACAACGTCCGCCCAAAATCTTTTTTCTTCATGAGCTAATTGTATACTGGAGAAGGAGCCGCTGGTGTATTGAGAACCATTCATGTTCACTTGGCATAAAGCAACTGAAAATATGAAACATTACTATGGTCTGCAACGAACATATCAGAATATGTGCTACTTAGTATATTATTATTTGCATCTTTTTTATGTTTGTCTAAGCCAGGCTTTAAGATACATACTTCAAAGCAGTACATGTATCACACAGCACTAAGCACCATTAAAAGGTGACCTTCCACAACTCTGTGACTATATGCCTAACTACGGCAGAAAAGAAATATTTCAATATTGAAAATTGTATACTTCATGAAACGTCTCAAAATCAAATATATATATATATATAACTATATATAACTATATATATATATGTATTTTTCGGGTTAATGGTTGGAACCCTGTCAGGTTTTTTGGATCCGCTCCTGGCACAGATACATAAAGTGTAAATATCTGTTTGGAGTGTGTTTTACTAAAAAATCACAGCCTTCCAGTCATGACATTGTGGTAAACCATACATTCAATAATTATTTTTCCTCTACATATAATGTTTTTAGTAATGCATTATATATTGTGTTACCGTGTCCTCTGGAGCTTTTTTTTTGGGGGGGGGGGGGGTAATAAAGATGAATAGTTTTGTCTGTAGAATCCACTTGTCGCCTCAGTTGTATACTGCACAAGTTTTTATATTATTTGCAACTACTATGTTTGTAGTACACAGAATAGGAGTGTAATGCTTTAATACAGAATATGAAAATACATATTACTAATTATATTTATATTATATAAATATTACCATTGATACAGAGATATATCTATGCTAATTATATTATTAATTATATTTAAGCAGTAGGAGATGGAAGTAATATTTTTTATTCACAGATATTATTTGATTATTTTGGAAAGATATTGTGATATTAAAACTAAATGTATATATATCTGTCTATAATTATTGGTTGTACATTTATGACCAAAAAAATATATATTTGAGTGATGATAACTAACATTTACACCATTCAATTGGATGGATCTAAGTGACCTATGTACAATCTATCAATGTGGATAATTATTATGCCTTGCCAAGCCAAAGGGCAATACGCTATCTGCTCACTTTTTACCCCTCGGCCCGTTGGGCCCGAAGGGGTATTGTCGTCCCCTTTGTGCGCCGCCGTCTCCGCCGCTGCCGCCGCACACACTCTTTTGGCTACTCCACCAACATGGTGCAACAGATTAATTTCATAATTCATACAAACATTCAACCCCTCCCTGCACTTTTTTTCACCCAAGGTCAAGGTCATAGGTCAAGGTCAAAGATTTAAAAAAAATCTTGTTAACGCGATAACTTGAAAAATAATTATTGGATCTCTCCAATTTTTTACGTGAAGTTACAAATGAGTATGGAGATCACCTGATTAGATTTTCAGCTTTCCACCGATAATCAAAATGGCCGCTACCTGGCAACTAAATTTTTTTTTCGACTTAATTTTTAGTAGAGCGCCGCTCTACTTTTTCAGTCTATGTGGGTCTGAGTGGTTTTCTGTATGTTTAATTTCACGGCAATAACTTTGTGGAATTGGGAACATAACTAACTCCATGTGTGTGTTAAGAATAACTTTTTTTGTTGCACCACGAAGCCAGATTTTGAGATTTTGGATCAGCTGATCAGATGAACACTGATATAAATGACGCACCAATTCCTATCCTGTACAATACTATGGCAGCCAAGTCTGTTAGGTGACGTCACGCGTGACACGTGACCTTAGCAATACACTCTGACCCTCAGTGCTTTGACCTGCCTCGCAATGCCAAGCTGCCAATACTGTATACGACACGTGACCTACTATGATCCAATGTTGTTTGAATGTTGGCCCGCCGTCTCCGACGTCGGCCCGGAATTAAAACAACATTGGGTCAACGTCTCGTGTTTGCTGGGAAGTGCACCTGTCATTAATAGTAGGCCTAATATGGCAACGCTGACCAAATGCTGGGCCAGCGTTGTAGACGGTGTGCCAGCATTGAAACAACGCTGGCTGCATACATGTGATTGTCCAGCGGTATGCGCGTTTGCCTGTAAAGGCTGTATGGGCAGTCTGTCCCAGATGCATACACAATACACGGCTGACACAAGGAGACGTTGAATCAATGTGCGTTCAACATTTGTCCACCATCTACGACGTTGGACAAACGTTAAGCCAACTTTGATTCAACGTCTTGTCTCTTCTGGCCTGCCAATACACATGTATGGGGCCTATATAATATGCCTATCGGCCACTCACTGCCCAACAAAACAAATATTCACTCTATGTGGCATTAATGTTGGGCAGCTTCATAGACGATGCTGTAACATTAAACCAGCAAAAAACAATTCATTTGTAGTAAAAACTTAGGTCTAGGGCCTACTGGTGCCTACAGTCTGAATACGTTCTGAAAACTTTAAAAAACACCCCTCAGGCAATGCATAGCCTAATCCTGCTATGCTTAATGAATCTCATAGCCATATGCGAAGCCTTAGAAGTGACATTTAAATTAGCCTATTATTGTTCTCAACTCAACATCAAGTTAATAACTCGCTAATTATATCGATTACTTTGCAATCTCAATATATCTAGGCTTATCGAGTTGTGAGTTCTATTATAGTGAGTTCTATTATAGTGAGTCTATTTAATGTTGTCCTGCAGTCTCACACTGTTATTACGCTGGTCTATCATCAAATCAACATTGGCTCAACGATTGTGGCAGTGGAAGTAGTTAATCTATGGGAAGATGGGGGGTCTCTCGCGCCGGAGATACCTGTGAGTGACCGTTAGGGTCTCTAGTATGGGCTCGTAATGGCGGACGAGGGAAACTGCCCAACATTCTCCATTATAACATAAACTTCCTCTCCCCGTCGAATCGACGGTTCCAAGTAAATCACAAAACTCTTCCTCCACTTGTCATGTTTATTCGTTTAGACATCTGGCAACTACAACGTACAACTCCGCGCACGACACCTCCTACTTGACTCAGAGAGAGCGACCTACGGCACGTCGCAGTCGCTGAGCGTAATATCTGAAGTGCGGGAAAAGTACCAAGGCCGCATGGGCTCCGGCCCTGTGCGCCCGGCACCAAAGTACCGAAACGAGGCAGTCATCCACAGATTCTCGCGTCCGGGAAACCGGGGATAACTGCCACATTAACTTAACGAAGTAGGGATCCTACATTACCCCCGAGTTAGTGATAACGTAGGACCCAACTGACGTGTAGGAGACTGCTTCGTGCGAGTAGCGGGGGTTGTAATAATATGTAACCTCTTATAACTAAGCATAGTTTAAAAATTATAGCGTGTGTGGTTACAGCGTGGGTGGTTGACGTCGCAGCATTATAAATGAAATTGTCCCATCCTTTAGACACCAACTGTCCTGTATGTACATATTTATATGCTGCAAGCTGCGACCAACCGATTTATTTACTTAACATAAATTTCTATTAGTATTTTAGCAATTAACTTGCTGAAAAATGTATTTACATTTTACATATTTTACACAATGTTGCCAGGCCTGGCATATTCATTTACAATTTAAAAACATTATTAATACGGTGCATGCGGTTGGGCCCGCCATAGATGTTGTTAGGTGCCACTATGGCGTGAACCATCTGCACGAACCGGGCAGGAGTCTGGATTATTTGTCTGACTCTAGTTTTTCGCACTGTTGTGTCGGTCGAAATTTTGTTGCGATTAGCGATATTCGAACGATTACTTTTATTCGAGTCGATTACGGCGTCAGCAGCACCCGGGGTTTTACCCCGTAGATGTTAAGGTATGCGGGAATACATTCGTAAACCATCGCCGTTCCCGTTAGCGCGGGATACGACGGGGGCTCGCGAATGCAGCGCTATATAAGTATTGTCTCTGCTAGACAATTTGACTTTAGCATCTAGTTTTGGGACCGTGGCCAATTTGTTACTGCTTCTGACTGCCGTCGACTTTTCGTTTTAACACTCGTCCCGTTGGACGTCGGAGTGTCCGCACTACCAGGTCTAGGTGGACCCTGTGAATTCCTACTAGAGATCCTGGTAGTCTTCGAGCTCTGTTGTTTGTTTGGCGCATTACGCTGTATGTTCGTACCTGTCGTAGGCTCGCACTCGAGATGTGCGGGTTTAACGCGATCTAAAGAAACCGTCTCAACCTTGCCTTTCACTAGGATTTTCATGACTCTGCCACGACCTTGTATGGTCCGTCGTAAGGGGCGGTCAGAGGCGGCGCAATTGCGATTCGGCGCAAGAATACATGTGTGCATGTAGCTATTTCCTTGAATTGGAAAATGTTATGTTGTTGTGTGTCACGTGGCGGACATAGACGGAGACGCGACATGGCCACGCGTAGCTTGTCTGAATAGTTCTCCAAATCAGTGTTAGCGTCGACGGTGTACTGTTTCGTAAACTCTCCTGGGAGTCTAAGGGTTGTCCCGTATATCATCTTGGCAGCCGACCTGCCTAATCTCTCTTTAACTGCGGAACAAACTCCTAAAAGTACAGCGGGTAACGTAAAAGTCCACGGGTTCGGTGACTCGTGCGCCATAATGGCGGCTTTCAATCGACGGTGGAAACGTTCGACCATGCCGTTCTACTGGGGGTGATAACTCGTGGTACGATTCCGTATAATCCCGAATTGATTACATAAATTATCCCGCAATTTGGACTCGAATTGAGCGCCCCTATCAGTGGTGATAATGGCTAGAGTACCATAACGTGCTATCCACCCGCTGAAGAAAGCATCGGCGACCGTTTCGGCCCAAATATCTACAATAGGTATGGCTTCCGGCCAACGTGTAAAACGATCGACGCAAGTCAGTAGATATCTAAAGCCATTAGCATAGGGTAAAGGTCCGACTATATCGATGTTGACATGATCAAATCGCGCGGTAGGTTCAGTGAACTTTCCGTAAACTGGGGTGTTGTGACGTGAAACTTTGGCAGTCTGGCAACCCTTACAGATACGACACCATCTAGCAATGTCAATATTCATGCCATGCCAGACAAATCAGGTATTAATCAAAGGTTTTGTAGCTCTATGCGATGAGTGGCCTAAACCGTGTAAGCTTGAAAAAACTTTTCGGCGAAATTTCGCGGTAAGGTACGGCCGGTTGTGTCCCGTGGACACATCACACCAGATTAATTGATTATCAAACGATTTGAGTAGTTTGAAATTCATAGTGGATGTAGTCGAGTGTCTCAATCGCGTGAATTCCGCGTCTTCAGCTTGGTCGAGACTTAACTCCTTATAGTCTATCACTGATCCATCATTTATCGCGGACACTGATGGTCGTGACAGCACATCAGCGACGAAATTTGTCTCGCCTTTTACATATCTAATATCGGTGGTGAATTCAGCGATGAAAGCTAAATGTCGTGTTTGTCGTAGGGACGCGCGTTCAGTCACGGATGACATTACGAATGTCAACGGTTTATGATCAGTATTAACGAAGAAATTTCGTCCTTCTAAATTGTGTCTAAATTGTTTAATTGTGGCGTATACCGCCAAAAGCTCACGATTGAACGCGCTGTAACGTGTCTCTGCTGGGTTCAGCTTCTTGCTGAAAAACGAAAGTGGCTGCCACATACCATTTATAGACTGCTGCAACACGCCACCGACGGCGACATCACTAGCGTCGCACGTGATGTTTATCTGAGCCGTAGAATCTGGGTGTACCAGAAGAGTAGCGTTTGCCAATATTTGTTTTGACTCAGAAAATGCTGACTCTGCATTTTTATCCCACTTAAAATCGAAATTTGACTTCGGTGACAGTCTTGTATGTCCTTCGTTGGCAGCTGTCAGTAAATTATTGAGTGGTGTCAACTTCACAGCGCAATGCGGTATGAAACGATGGTAATAATTTACCATTCTCAAATATCTACGCAGTGCTCGCTGCTTTTCGGGCTTAACGAAATTTACAATCGCATCAACGGCGCTGGGTAACGGCGAAATTCCTTCGGCACAAACGTGATGGCCTAGAAAACTTAATTCAGTTGTACCGAACTGACACTTTTCAGGACCAATTATAATTCCGTATTCGGCTAGTCGGGCAAAAAGAATTTGTAGATGTTTCTTATGCGTTTTATGATCTTGTCTGGTTACCAGTAGGTCATCCAAATATACAGAAACAAAATCAAGTCCGCGTGTAACGTGGTCTATAAAACGCTGAAACGTTTGACCGGAATTTCGTAGACCAAACGGTGTTCTAGTGAAATAAAATAAGCCAAAAGGTGTAGTAACGGCAGTCTTATGTACATCAGACGGTTCCACCGGAATTTGGTAATAAGATCTGACCAAATTAATCTTTGAAAAAATCTTCGAGCCGGCTAAACGCTGCGTGAAATCTTGTATATGTAGAATCGGATAACGGTCGGGTACAGTCTTTGCGTTTAAACTACGGTAGTCCCCACATGGTCTCCAATCGCCATTTTTCTTTGGCACCATGTGAAGCGCCGAGGACCACTCGCTGTCGCTAGGTTCAATGACCCCTAATTTTATCATCTCATAGAACTCGCGTTTTGCGGTAACAAGCTTATCGGGTGCTAATCGTCGTGGGCGCGCGAACACTGGGTGTCCTTTGGTTACTATTTTATGTGTTATACCGTGTTTAACGGTCTCACCCTTTGTCGTAGGGCGAGTCAGTTCTAGGAACTGGCCGAGGAGTTTGGTATACTCGTTCTGAACAGTGTCTACTCTGTTCAACGACAGTGGTTTAATCGATGACAGTGAAGCGGCGATAGATAGACCTGTTCTCATGTCCCGGAGAAATCGACTTCTCAAGTCTACGAGCAAATTATAGTGGATTAAAAAATCAGCCCTGATTATGGGCTGCTGCACATCTGCTTCTTTAATTGCCACGGATATTCGCGCTTTAAGCCGACATCGACGACGCGTTTACAGTTGCCGTAAGTATTTATAGTACTGTTATTTGCTGCCTCCAGGGGGAGACGGTCATCGTCCGAAATCCCGTTAGCGCAAGACTTCGGCAAAACACTGACAGCTGCGCCTGTGTCGATCAAGTATTCACATTTATGTTCTTTATCTGCGACATATAATAACTTGGAGTGAAATAATGCAATATTCGCTACTTCGCGCTGACCTAATGTGCTATAGTACGAACAGGGTTTACTGCACAAGCGCGCCTTTTCACCGTAAGTTTGGTGGTAGTAGCAAACCTGTGCAGTGGCTGTGTTGGTCGGTTGCGCGACATTATTTTGCGGCGTTTGCGGCGGCGGTGTGTGCGGACGATTATTTTGCTGTGCATGAGTACATATATTTGGTTTGTTAACAAACTCGGTGGCCTGTACATTGGGAGTAAATGTAGGCGTAGGAGTATAATTATTGTAATTACCAGGCTGGTTATGAACAAAACCTATGGCCTGTACATTGGGATCAAATGAAGGCGCAGGAGTATAATTGTTGTTTACACGTCCACGTCCTTTATTTCTTTTCCTCTCTGATGTAGTCACGGTTTCTAATTTTTTCTTTCGCCTGGACAAATCCTCAAGCAAACCAACTAGCTTAGTGGTTTCCTCTACCTTTATTTCCGCAACCCCCGGCTTACTCTCTTCGACGTCTTCTTCAGTGGCCAGTGCCCGGTCAGCCAACACGGCCAAACTTTCTAGTGTGGCACTGTCTGGTTGAGTTGCCAAATGAGCTCTGATTGAAGCGGGCATCTGCCGGATGAACGCTTGGCGTATGACTACCTTCCCCACCACGGCTTTCGTGCCAAAACCTGCTGTCTTTTGTAGACGCCGTAGGAAACGTGAGGGAATGTCTGTACCCATCCTTTCACCTGAGATCACTTTATTGACCCTTTCGGGTGTAGTCAAACCGCGTCGCTCTATCAAAATCGCTTTCAGGCTTTCGTATTTATGAGATCTGAAAGGCTGAAGTAGCACGTCCCTCACATCTGATGCGACCTCGCCCGAAAGTGCTGCGCAGGTTAAGCTATATCTCTCGTCATCATCGTTGATCTGGTGAAGAGCAAACTGAGTCTCTATCTGGTTGAACCAGAGTTCAACATCCGTAGCATAGAACGTAGCGATTTCGAACTTGGGTAAGTTCGTTGAACGTCACTGAGGCTGCCTTCTTAGTGGTGAAGGGCTCTTTGAGGAATCGCTCCTAGAATGAGGACTCGTTCGTCTAGCTCGGGCAATTCGAGCGAAATCTGCTTTAAGGCGTTGATACTCTTCTCATTGTCCTCACTGTCCTGATAATAGTTATCTTTGCGTCGAGCACCCGCACCTTCTAGGGGCGTGGACATGAAGCCTTCACTATCGTGTTGCGTCGACAT
The DNA here is from genome assembly GCA_964017125.1 of Flabesymbios commensalis. Lineage (NCBI taxonomy): Eukaryota > Metazoa > Annelida > Polychaeta > Terebellida > Flabelligeridae > Flabesymbios > Flabesymbios commensalis. The sequence goes on along the minus strand of OZ024902.1, from coordinate 68,543,247 downwards.
TATGAAATGTTGTTTTGAAATTATTAAACTATTGAAGCATTTGAGATAGCTGGCCTATTGGTTCTGTGTCTATCTCAAACGTGTTTAAAATGGTATGTCGTATTAACACATACCAACTATTTTTGCCGTGCCGTGCGCGGATTGGTTGTACTTTGCCATCTAGACCAGATGAAAAAATGTTTGTAATATGTTGAATCTTAGAAATGTAGACTGTAGAAAATGTTCATGCTATGTCGCATGTTGCGAGAAACAGGGGTTGCAGATATAGTTGAAAATGCGTCGCTGAGGTTGCGCCTAATTTCTGTGCACAAGTTCACAATATATTTATTTTAGTGAAAACTGTGGGTCTATATTTGACATAAAATGTTTTCACTTATTCACACACATACATAATGGTATAGTGAAAACTGTAGGTCGAAATTGTACATAAAAATGCCTGATACAATTATGACATACTATGCTAAGCTAAGATAATAGTATATTGTAAATCGACCTGGGTGAATTTTTTTTTTTCACACAAGTCGAAAAACACATGCAAATATTGGCAATGTTTCGCCATAGCGCAACTGTCAAATCGAATATTTCTGTATTTATAAAAATTTAATCTTCAGAAATAAACTATCATGAGAAAATTTCGTTCTCAAACTGATAGACTAAATGTGACTGCGAATAAAAACAGCTACATTTATTTTAGAAAAATATTTAAAACATGACTGACAGTAGTCTATGCGGATTGATGATATAGTATATCATTTCGCTGAAAAACGATTTCTGTGATGAACATTCCACTTTTTTTTTTATTATGGCACGTTCATCACCGAGTCATTCTTATTAACGTCCGAATCAATCGCTCGCTTCGATTCATTGACTGACGTATAAATCGGCTGTCGTCGTAGCGGTTGTGTCTATTTCGTCTGTGGTGGGTGTGTGTATGGTATATTATCTGTACTGCTGACATGTGCGGCAGACAGCTTGTGGCTGCGTGTCTGTGTCAGCATGCGTGTAACAGTGTGTACATAGAAAAATGAACAGCAGCCGCGTCTCGCCTCACATTAGCATATTCATTACCTACTCCGTGCCCAAATAATCCGCTAAAAGTAGGCTAGAGCAACTACAAACACCAGGGGGGCGTTTCAACGTGAAAAAAAATCTCGCACAATTAGTGCTATAATTTCATTTCCGAAACAGCTTATTTATATTTCCTCTCTTTCAACCGTTTTGAAAAAGAAAATTTATTAATAATCAAAAAAAAATATTTAAAACTAGGCCGTGTATAATTTTGAACACGTGAGTAATCTGCTCCACCAAATCAAAATGGCGGCCTAATTTATGCTAATGTGATGTGGCGACACAGGTCCACTATCCAAATGCATGCCGGTTATGGCGGCACACGTATTTGCCACGGCGGGCGATCAGCTAATCAAGGGGAACCAGCGTACATTTACAATAATCAGCATTCTCTGAAATAACATATTATAATAGTAATAAAATATTGACCTACGGTCCTGGGAATATGTTTAACAGAACAAATAGGACCGTTTATTGACATTCATTTAGGGAAACAATTTTATTTGGCCCTAATCCTATTAAAGGTTACCCGAGTCGAAGCGATATTTATAATTTTTTGTCGATTTTACTGAAAAATCGAAAAAATGACGAGGCTTCGTCTATGGACTTTAAAATCGAGTCACCCAATTATGGCAATCAACGATAAAAATGAGTTTCCGAAAACACCCACTTCCTATTCGCCTACAGTGGCATTAATAGGATGAAAGCATTTAAAAAACTCTTACTATGAAAAAATGATAGACTAATTCTATGAGAAAAATTTTCAGGATTCTTCTAGAGAAACCGTCGCCATCATGAAAAAGCGCCAAAGACGTGGAATTTCGTCCAAAAATAAGAAAATTACGCCGTTTTCGACGTAAAAAATCGTGCTTCTCTTCTGATAACTCTTTCTGACTAATTTAAACTGGCATATTAAGAATGACCTACAGCTTTCACGTACCTGATGAAAAAAATGATATTGATTTTTTTCAAAAAATCCCTTAAAATTTAAATAAAACTATCCTTGAAAACAGCAGTTTTCAATTGGCGTCTTGGTGAAAACACTGTTGCGTTGACTATCAGTCGTCAGGGGTCACCAGTATGGGAAGATGGGAAGTCTCTCGCTCCGGAGATACCTGTGAGTGACCGTTAGGGTCTCTAGTATGGGCTCGTAATGGCGGACGAGGGAAACTGCCCAAAATTCTCCATTATAACATAAACTTCCTCTCCCCGTCGAATCGACGGTTCCAAGTAAATCACAAAACTCTTCCTCCACTTGTCATGTTTATTCGTTTAGACATCTGGCAACTACAACGTACAACCCCGCGCACGACACGTCCTACTTGACTCAGAGAGAGCGACCTACGGCACGTCCGCAGTTGCTGAGCGTAATATCTGAAGTGCGGGAAAAGTACCAAGGCCACATGGGCTCCGGCCCTGTGCGCCCAGCACCAAAGTACCGAAATGAGGCAGTCGTCCACAGATTCTCGCGTCCGGGAAACCAGGGATAACTGCCACATTAACTTAACGAAGTAGGGATCCTACAAATCTGTCTCCTGATTCAGTTATTTCAATCTGAACACTACACACTGCCATCACATCTGAGCAAATAGCAGTAGGCCTACTAGCATGCAATGTACCTAGGCTACTAAATTGTTTGCTAGACACGTTCTTTTGTCCCTTCCCCTACCTGTCATTGACTGGGGTATGCCTAGTAACATATATGTCTATACCACCAAAACTGTCAGGTTAATATAAACAGTTTCTGCTTAATAGATCGGCTTTGAATAATGAACTGCACCACAGTCCCAGACCCTGGTCCCAGTCCAGGATCACACAGGGAGTAGCTAGCTGTGAAATGCAGTGACGTCACTCGGTGAAAACAAAGTTATATAACCCCCCCTCCCCCATACTTCACTCTGTAAAACGCAGTGACGTCACTCAGTGGAAACAAGGTTATATAATTGTCATTGTATTAGCCAGCTCGTGTGAAAACAAAGGAGGTCGAGGTCATCGAGTTTCACAGATTTGACCTATTTCCATTAGGGTAGGCCTACCCGATTATCCCTAATAGACCGGGTATAGGCCTACTAATAAACACAGAGAAATTGATAAATAATTATTGGATCTCTCCAATTTTTTATGTGAAGTTGCCCATGAGTATGGAGATGACCTGATTAGATTTTCAGCTTTCAAACGAAAAGCAAAATGGCCGCCACCTGGTGATTAATTTTTTTTTTACCTTTTTTTCAGATATCCCTCGAAACCTGGTATATATAGGTTTTTGGGGTCTGCGAGTCTATTGGCATTGTCCGTTTTAGTGCCGACTGAAAACAAGGCTATGGCGGCCATCTTGATTTATTAATTTCTTGTTAACACGATAGCTTGAAAAATAATCATTGGATCTCTCCAATTTTTTATGTGAAGTCACCCATGAGTATGGAGATGACCTGATTAGAATTTTAGCTTTCCACCCATTATCAAAATGGCCGCCACCTGGCGACTAATTTTTGTTAAAACTTTTTTTTTCTGAATCTCCTCGAAACCTGGTATATATATAGGTTTTCGGGATCTGCGAGTCAATTAGTATTGTATATTTTCATGTAAGACTAAAAACGAGGCTCCGGCGGCCATTTTGGTTTTATCAATTTTAATAAATCGTTCTTATTTTCAATTAATTGTCTTGAAACCTGGCATATATAGAGTCACTGCATGAGCCGAGGGGTATTCGAGTGCTTGTACGGTATTTTTCAGCTTTGCAGAACGGTACGAAAAAATAATAAGATGCTCTTAAAGTGTTAACTCTAATATTATATTAGGATTTAAATGTAAACAGTTGCCCAGTAGATTTATCTACATGGATATATTGAATTTCTGGAATTATGGTTTGTTTTTTTCATAGCAGGTTAATGTATCCAGTAGTCGCCCAGATACGGTCCAATCAAAGGCTCAACTAGCCTACGTAGACGCTGCATACTCTTGTCATCTACCAGACATTAGCCCGAACCTGCCTTGACAATTAAATTATGATTTGCTTATATTAATTTCCAGGTGTATTAGCCGTTGACTTTGTGATCAAAGGTGGTCATTCTTGCTGTCAAATACATACAACCTGAGAATCATTACAATATTTTATTCATGTACACCTGTAGGACATTTTTATTATATAATAATCTACTAATTTAGTCATAGTGCCATAATACTTCTTTCAGTGAGCTGTTTATATTTACATTTTATTTTTATACTTATATATATGTATTATATACAACAAAGATAATGAAAAACTGTACTGCTAGAAAATTAATAAAAAAGTGTTTTACATAATCGGGTATGAATATTGTCTTGACATTTTTCAATACACAACATTATAAACAAATTTATTAAAATAGTGACGATATCTGCACTATATAAAAGATAAATTTTATTTGAACAACCTTATGGATTTTTTTATTTCACAAACCAAGCATAGGCTGATTGCATTTGAGCGTTGAACGACAATGCAGGAGTGTCTGATGCTGCTGCATCTATCTCTCCCATGCTTTGGACTATATTAACTTTTTTTAACGTTTGTGCCCCCCGTCCTTTCCGAGAACTGCGGCGGACCTTGAATTACCCTTCGTCCGGGCTGTTCAATAATAATTGAGGGCACCATGCACAGCCTTTTTACATTATTGGAACACATGTGTGTCCATGTGTGTCAAATTGCTTTCAAAGAAACCTTTTCAAAAACGGCAGCATAGATTCATTTTTCACGGCGGTTTGGTAAAGGCTGTCCCAGTGGTGGGCCAACGCTTTGTTATTATTACAGAATAGCCATGGACGAGGTCACTAATTGGTGGTGTTTAAAAGTAGGCCAAGAGCAGTTGGTTTCACTTTGGACCAACGTATCACCTGTATGTTAAGTTGGTTCGACGCCGACCCATCATCTTAGATAATGGATTGGTGTAGCACCAACGTCTGCTCCAGTAACAATGTTATGCTGATCGCCGAAGGGGATGAAAGACTGTATGCAGCCATTGAGTTTTGGGGTGATACCTTCTTCTGTCTTCTCTGCGATCGGCTAAAGCAATAGGGGCTCTGACGAAGGATTACGAGAATAACTGGTTACTGTGATGTGACCAGTTACTGTCTTAGCAGGGTGAAAAACCTAACTTTCATGACCAATTTCTGGTTAAGATGTTTTGATGATTGATTTGACTTTCTTAAACCTTTTAAAAAATATTTAGCTCCAGTGTCCCTCGCAAAAATCCCGGCATTTTTTTCTAGAGTTGTAAATCCAAAATATGGCCGCCTACGCCATTATGAAAAAATAACTTTTGACATATAAAAGCTACAAATATAAATAAATACACTTTTTTGGCCGATTCGACCACTAAGAATCCATTTCTGCCGTCAATTTGGTATTAAAACCCATTTCTGACCCTAAAATCCAAGATGGACGACGAATTCTTATAGAAAATCTATTTTTTTAAGCGAAACAGAATTTGATCCCTTTGCAGGGTGGTATGAATGCAACAGTTAATATGCCTATAGATGAATGCATAGCTCTAAATAACAATCACAAATTACAAAAAAAAAATAGAAAAAAATAAAATTCAGCACGTATATGTCGTATATAGGCCTCCACAGCGTGAAGTGAGGAGACAAGTATACTGAAAATATAACATGTATTGCATTAAACCTCCTGCCAGGCTGGGCGGGGGCCCTGGGGTAGTGGTTAGCACCGCTGCCTTTCACGCCGGAGTTCAGGGTTCGGTTCCCGGTCTCGGCGGTTTGAAAGAAACAAAAATGTTTCTTACCCATCCACGTGTGAAAGTCAGTATTGTGGGGAGCCTCCGTGACCAAGAGGTAGCGTGCTCGGCCTCAGACCGCCAGGGCTCGAATTTCGAATCATGTGTCTGGAGGACAGTGTCATCTCACCATCCTCAGGAGTTTCTCTTGGCCCAGTTTAGCCTATATGTGCACAAAGGTGGCCTAAAGCCCGATTCATTTCATTTCCTGCCAGGCTATGTTCTGAATCCTCAGATTCTGATGAATATGTCATTCTCTTCTGTTTACCATCATCTGGTTTTATTTTCATGCCAGATTCACTTAGCTTTTCCGAGAAGAGCCTGAGTTGGTAAATGTGTTCAAAAGCATTTCTGCTGTATATGATTATATCATCAATGGAGAAAAAGCAACACTGATCAGTCATGCATGTAGCCCCTGTCCATGGTGCGTTGGAAGAGGCTGAAGCGTTGGCCAGTTCATACAGCATTCGCTTAAACTCAAATAGGGCGCTATGGCAAGTGAAGTGAAGGTTGTTTTGCATCGATATATGGACCACGCACATAGATGCGCAAAGGACGGTGAACCTGAACCCCAACCACTGCACCAACAAATAACTGACAGGATGTGAACAGTCGACCAGCCAATCTGCGCATGCTGCAAAGGGGTAGGCCATTAAGCCAATGTTTCTCTGTATCAAGCCAGGCTTCAAGGGGCCACTAATAGCAGTACTATCACCATTTTGTATATAGCTAGATATTGCTGGAGAGCAGGTCCATGGCCTACTCGATACTTGTGCAGCCAGATCACTCATGGCTGAAAAATAAATGTCTAGTGTGTCTTAAACTGGGATGTATGTAATTATTTTGGCCATCCAGTCTGGTATGCAAACTTGGCGGAACTCCCCTGCCAGTGATCTGTGAAACAGAAGTCAAACTCATGGATGCCAACGCGCTCACAGTACTGGTCACAGAAGATTTCCCACACGAGTTGCTGATAGGCCGAGGGAATGGGATTATGATTATGGAACAAGGAAAGTGACATCATTTGTTCAAAACTTCAGCATTACGCCATATAAAGACTTCATCCCCCATACAGCCTCTGTCTGAGAGCTGTTGCCACCTTTGCATCAATGACGTCATAAGGGGTATACAGAAGTTTTTGACGAGGACCTTTTCAACCTTTGTCACTGCAACCTAATTACCCTCACCATCAAAATTAAAGCTGCTGACCCAATAAACTGATATGAGGCCTACTGTACACAAATAAGGAAAGTGGTCAACAATATGATAAAAGCAGGTGTAATCTGGATTTCAACATCACAATGAGCGGCGCCAGTCACATTGACCCCCAAAAAGATGAATCATACCTTGATCTTCTGCATCAACTACTGTAAGCTTAAGGCGGCCACAGTAAAAGACTCAGACTGCCAAGTTGTTTGCGACTTTAGAAATTCAAAGTGGATACTGGCAGATTCCAGTAACACCAGAGTATCGATACAAAACAAACTTCACTAGCGGCCTATTTGAGTTCAACCGAATGCCCTATTTATTTATTTATTTGCAGTACTTTAAAACATTCACACAAATCCAGCACAGCTGATCATGGCGCTTACAAAATTATGACATCATTAAATAAAAAGTTATGTTAAAAAACAACAACATAGTTATGAATAAATATCCTCATTAGCTAGGTAAAGTAAATTCTAAAAAAAATGTGTTTTTAACTTCTTTTTAAAAAATATTCACAGAGTTTGCTGTCTTGATATCATGGGGAAGGTTATTCCACAGGACAGGCCCTTGTACACTAAAATCTTCCTCTGTGTCAGATGCACTTGCAGCACATAGTCTCTAGGTTGTCTGAGATGACTAGGACGTTGTTTGTAACAGCACAACTGACCTAAGTATTGTGGTGCCTGACCACGCAACGCTTTAAAAATATATAACAGCACTTTAAAATGTATGCGTAACTCTACGGGCAGCCAATGCAGTTCTTTAAGAACGGGTGTGAACTGACCAACGCTTCAGCCCCTTCCAACGCACCAAGGACAGGGGCTACATAGACTGATCAGTGTTGCTTTGTCTCCATTGATGATATAAACATACACAGCAGATATGCTGCTGAGCAAATTTACCACCTCAGGCTGTCTCGGGAAGGCTATAGTCAGGCAGAACCATAAGATGACCTTGCAATATCGAATTACAATCATTTTTTTTACATTTTTCAGTTGAATATGAGCCATAGATCAAGAATCAGCTGGCGTTCCATGTCTAACCTTTGTGGGTTTTTCAAAATCCAAGATGGCCGCCAAAATGGCTATTTAAACATAATACAAGCTCTAACTTCTTAACAAATTGACTTAGAGACACGATTTTGCTGTCTAGGTCCAGGTTTTTGGGGTCGGGGAACCCGATTTTGATGTTATCCTGGAGATCAAAGTCAGATCAAGTGTAAAAAATTCAAAATGGCCTCCAAATTGGTGATTAAACATCCGAATAACGCTATAACATCTGAAATGTCACAATCACTATTTTTAGCGATGTTTACGTCTGATAATATAATTACAGTTCTGAATAATAATATGCTCTCTTTTATAATAATTCCTGAAGAATGTGGTGAGAATGCTTCTTTAAAGACATAGTTCCTACTTTTCAGACGAGAACAAACCTTTAGGTAACTACGTAAGGATTGAAATTTATTCGTTCCATCAGTGAGACAAGTGGTGACATACTTTATGATCAATTCGGATAAAAAAATGTGCATCAAACTATGGGAATTCTAAGAAAAACTTGCTGTCTGTCAAACGTGGCAATGAAGAGTTAGCTTATACTACACCTAAAAGCTAAGAGGGACAATTTGGACTTCAGAAAGCACTGTTTCTTTTGTACCAATGTTACTGTATTCCACCAAATGACTACGATCTAAAAGTTCCAAAGCAACGATACGAGCCATTCAAAGTATATACGTAACTACTGGAAGAGAAATGTCATCAACGCAAGGATGAGTTGAGAGTGGCGAGACGCTGCGGATGCCAGATATCATAGATCTTGCTGCAGCAAGTTCAAACTTAGAATGAAAATGAACTTATTTCTTTGCCAATAATGTTCAGGCTTTCTTTGAGGCATGAATGGTCGCAGTAGATTTTTGAACTAGGTAGACATTGATGCTATCTATGTAGACTATTAAGGTGGATTATCTTTCTCTAGACGAACATTATTTTAAAAAGTTATTTCGCGATGACGTAATTGCATTGCATTCGTCTGGTATTGCTTCAATGCTTCTGTTCACACGTGACTCCCAGGTTTCATGTTAATGCTAGTGGAGGCGGAGAAGAAAGATGACAGGGTCAGAAATGCCATGCCCCATCCAATTCCCTCGTGTAAGCAACTTGAACAACATGAAGGGTCAGCACACCCGCCTACGCCACCAGCATGTGCTCTTCGTCAGATATACAGACTATATAGACCTCCTCTGTAAGAAAGTGACTTCGAATTTTTAAAGAAAGGTATCACCACACCATCTTGACCTGAATATAATGGTTATATGACAACAAAAGTACGCGGAGCAGGTGTATCTCGTGAACCAGGAACTAAAAGGCGGTACCTGCCTCTCATAAACCGCAAACCAAGTGTTCTGGTAGGCCTACCATGCTGATGGCTATGTCTAAGGCTTTGACCATATCTTTCAATGCTGGTCAGATCTTATGGCCAGATAACATTTCCATTTACAGCCGATATGCAGCTGTACAGATAGACGTGAGCATAATATTAAATAATAATCCAAATAGGTTTAAATATGTAGTTCCTAATAGGCCTACCCATCCTTGGAGAAATCATTAAAATGTACGCATGATCAATAATACACTCCTGTGAAGGAATAAACGTCCTGGAATGCTACATTAGCTTTATAAGGAGGCTACACTTGGTGGACCTCTGGGTCTCCATGTTTTGATGAGTTGATCTGCAACAACACATGAGGAGACATGCATCATTGTGGTCTAGCAAGCCACCATTGTGACACAGGCAGGTAGAACAGGGGTACAGATCTTGAAGGCACAATTAGTGTGCGTGTATGCAAGGTTTGTCATATTGCACATATATGATCTCTAAGGTACCTAGTTGTGCCTTTTCAGGCGCTCAAGATACATGAGATAGCTACACCATTACTATAAAAAATGTGAGGTTTCAGGAGAGGATGCACCTTGAATTTTCTTAACTCGATCAAATTCAAAATGGCCGACAATCGGCCACTATTTACCTCAATAGACCTGATATGGGTAACCCGTGCTAGATAGCTAGACCATTACTATAAAACAAAATGTGAGGCTTCAGGGGAAGAAACATCCTGAAAAATTCAAACTTAATTAATCAAATTCATAGTGGCCGACTATCGGTCATTAATATGCCTATAAAACCAAATGTGAGGTTTCAGGGGACGATGCAACTAGAACAAAATCGACTTGATCAAATTCAAAATTGCCATTATTTACTTTCATATGCCCTATATTTTGGAAACCGTGCTAGATGCCTAGACCATCACTATGAAACAAAATCTGAGGTTTCAGGGAAGGATGCACCCTGAAAAAATCTTGCTCAAATTCAAAATGGCTGCCTATCGGCCATTATTTACTTCCATATGCCCTATATTTTGTAAACTGTGCTCGATGGCCAGACCATAACTATCAAACGAAATCCGAGGTTTCAGGTGAGGCAGCATCCTGAAAAATTCGACTTGGTCAAATTCAAAATGGCTGCCTATCGGCCATTATTTACTTCCATATACCCTATATTTGGTAAACCGTGCTCGATGGCCAGACCATAACTATTAAACAAATCTGAGGTTTCAGGGAAGGATACACCCTGAAAAAATCGACTTGATCAAAGTCAAAATAGCTAGACCATTGCAATAAAATAAAATGTGAGGTTCCAGAGGAGGATGCAACTTGAAAAAAATCGACTTTATCAAATTCAAAATGGTCGCCACTCTGCCATTATTCACTTTCATGTGTCCGTTACTTTGTAAACCGTGCTATATGGACAGGCCAGTGCAATAAAATAACATATGAAGTTTCAGGGGGGAATGCACCCTGAGAAATTTAAAGATGCTAGATAGCCAGACCACTAGGCCTACTGTGAAGCTCAATCTGAGGTTTCAGGAAGGGATATGCCATGAAAAAATTCAACCTGACCAAATTCAAAATGGACGACTTTCGATCATTATTGATACTAATATGCATAATACTGGTAAAGCGTGGTAGTTAACTAGACCATTAGTCTAAAACAAGTAGTAGTGATTCTAGAGTTATTGCTTCCACCAGGAAGGTTAGGTTTTTGGTCGAGTTGGTTTGTTGTCTGTCTGCCTGTCCGTCTGATTCCTTAAAAAGTAACAAACGTATTTGCATGCAAGTTTTACCAGAGGTCTGTCTCGTGCTAAGGAACAAACTGTTAGATTTTGGGGATGACCCGGATTATGATCCAGATCCGGATTATGATCTGGATCTCATCCAGATCTCCCAGATTTTCATGATTTTTTTATCAGAAGTGTGTCTCTGGCCAAGGACCAATCCATTAAATAGTGGTTATGATCCGGATTACGATCGGGATCCGGATTAAGATTATTAATTTTGATGGGAGGTTTGCAGTCTCTGACTGACTATATGGCTGTATTGTCTGACTGTATAGATTTTACTCTTAAACTAATAGCCTTCTAGACCTAGTTGTCTTGCGTCTTGATTTCTGACCCAGTCTAGGACTACGTTAATAACACCACACAAAATCGCTTCAATCAAATCTAATTTGGGGCGGGAGCAAATTTACCACCTCAGGCTCGTCTCGGAAAGGCTAAGTGAAGCTGGCATGAAAATAAAACCAGATGATGGTAAACAGAAGAGCATGACATATCCAATAAAATATTATATTTTCAGTATACTTGCCTCCTCACTTCACGAGGTGGAGGCCTATATATACGACATATACGTGCTGAATTTTATTCTATTTTATTTTATTATTTTATATTTTTTTTATTGTAATTTGTGATTGATATTTAGAGCTATGCATTTATCTATAGTCATATTAACTGTTGCATTCATACCACCCTGCAAGGGGATCAAATTCTGTTTCGCTTAAAAAATGGATCTTCTATTCGGCCATCTTGGATTTTAGTATAATAAATGTGTTTTAATACCAGATTGACGTCAGAAATGGATTCCTTGTGGTCGAATTAGCCAAAAAAGTGTTTTTATTCATATTTGTAGCTTTTATATGTCGAAAGTTAATTTTTCATAATGGCGCAGACGGCCATTTTGGATTTACGCCTCTAGAAAAAAATGCTGGGATTTTTGCGAGGGACAAATATTTTTTAAAAGGTTCAAGGAAGTTAAATCGATCATCAAAACATCCTAGCCAGAAAGTGGTCATGAAAATTAGGGTTTTCACCTTACTATCTTAGGCATCATTCGTGCTGAAGCGGCCAGCGCTCACGTGTTTCACTTGATGGCGCATAGAGCGTTGATTCGCTCATACGTGAATCACACAAACGAATTCGCTTTTATTGTGGACACGAAGTGGGGTGAACCTCACTGTTGAGAAATTTAAATAACGCGTCGGTGCCAACAAAACTATCGTCTGCGTAGCCTAAAGCACCTACAAATGACTGTCCAATATAACAGCCGAAACCACATGATTTAAGTCGAGACAAAAGCACATCCATATATAAGGTAAATAATATGGGCGATAACACACCTCCTTGTTTTACACCGTTTGAAGTTTTAAAAGCATCGGATGTGACGTTACCCCATTGAACAGTCATCGTCTGTTGTGTGTACATATTTTAATAATGTAGGACATACACCTTTACTTTACGCCAACTCACGTAAAAATCGTCTAAAACTTCTTACAAGTATATTAAAGAGTTTAATATGATCTACCCGATCAAAAGTTTTACTAACATCTGAAAGTACTACGTGTACATCACTGCCATTTCTGTTATAAAAGTTGACTAACTCGTCAAGAACAAATGTACAAGCGGTTGTGGAGCTTTCTGATTTAAAACTAAACTGAAGATCAGAATATTTTAAAGCCATAGCATGGTTAGCAAGAATAACTTTATCAAGTAACTTACCTAAAATATTGCTCATAGCTATTGCTCTATAATTGGAGCTATCATTTAATGACTTTTTCTTATTTTTCAGTATTGGTATCAACTTAGACAAGCACAATTGTGACGGTGAAAAAACGTGTCGAAGCATAGCTGTGAGCAGGAGTGACAAATTAACATTTTAATTAGGTTTACCATTAATGAGATGATCAGAGAACATATCACAGGTCCCATCCCGCTTGTTATTATGTAAACCATTAATACCTTTATCTATATCACCCACAGTTATGGTATGTTGGGCTTTACATTTACCTCCACATGAACAATCATTAGAACTATATATTATTTAATTTTGTCTTCATAGACGAACAGTCATTCACTGTGCTAGACACTGAATTATATAAATCATTATATTTACGAGCAAATAAGTCACTTATTATGCCTCTAAAAACCTGTAATATTTGTCAACATTGCAAGGTATAACATTATTCGATCATCAGACTTTTTTTTACATAATCCCAGAACTGGGTAGGTTTACATTCATACAAAGATTGTGCCATTTTATTTGCAACAATCCGGTTTTGATCTCTTTTGACTTTTCTGACAGCATATAGTGATATTTAGCACTACGTATCTGGGCCACATGCCCATGACGTGGTGAGCCGTTTACCTTCCACAACCAGTGCCAGAAAATAGCAAGTTGTTTGCACTCCTCAACATGCTCGGTCCAACCTGGCACGCGACCTGAACCAGATTTACTCGCCTGTGACCCGCCCTTTAACGGTATGAACTCAGTGCCTGATGTTATACAGCATGATATTATAGCGTCATAGTACGCATGCAAAGACTGGTTGTGTGCGATACAATTAGTGTCACAACAATGTAGAGCTTCAACAGACAATACAATAGAAGACAGCTGTGAATTCAGCTGTTGCTTATAATTCTAAGTGGCCTTGGCCCAGTCACAACTTTGAGCGCTCACTGAGTCAAGATCATAACATCAATATCAAGAACAAGCCTAATAGCATTATGGTCTGACAAATTTTGACCATGGTGTAAAGACGTATATTCAGTTATTGCATAAAAAGTGTTATCACTTACTAAAAAATGATCCAATAATGATCTGTCCCCATTTATTTTCATAAGAAAAGGTAGTAGTACTAACAATACTATTAAAACAACATTTCATATCATCTTCCAAAATATACTTTTCTAACATTTTACTGTTTTTTTTATTATTTTTTCACATGGCATGTATGCACATATAATCAACAATCTTACCTTACCAGTATCATAGTGGACACAGCACATACGCTTATGGTCACAGGGAATGGGTGTGACTCTACCTACCAAATCTTTCTGCCACAAGATACAGCAACCGCCAAATGGTCGACCAACAAGCGGTATAGTTGAATCCATCTCGGACACACCATGTATAGGAATTTCTTTTTGAAAACGACATATCTTTTTATCATATTGCCAATGCTCTTGAACAAGAACAAAATGGTGGTTCCTACTTAAATCATTAACGTATGACATTCTACCAGCACCTAGACCGTTACTATTATATGTACAGAGAGAAATGTTCATTGCCATAATTAGTATTATAAATATAAATGTGACTATAAGGCGTAAAAAAACTGCTCAATACAATCACCACTTGGTGCTAGCCTGGTCCCTCCACAGAGACTCGTCTGTCAAAAGCGAGGATAGCTGTGAAGCTGGCACAGTCAACTTAAATGACTTGAACACAGACTGTTCACTGGAAATGCACACCAGATCCCGAACCTCAAAGTTTCTATCTCTAATTCCAGCCTCGATATCACGCTTACTAGTGTCCGGGTGAACACGATAAATGAAAATATCTCTAAACGGTTCAGGGGCCCCTATAAAACCATCATTACCAGGTTTATGGCAACCAGTGATTACCTTGTGTGTCTTTCTTTCGTGCTGCCGTGTCTTCTTTTCTTGGTAACGAGGCATCATAAAACCCCTCATCGTCCTCTGACCATTTACCAGCGCGAGCACCTGTATACACCACTAGCCAGTGAAAGAGAACTGAGGGCCCTCTCAAGAGAGCGCTGAAAGCTGTCATGTATCACGAGAAATGACGTCACTACGTCCACCACGACCGCGACCACCACCATGTACACCACCACGGCCTCTATAGTAAGCAGAACCACCTCTGCCACGTGGCGACTGACCCCGCGACTGACCTTTTTGTGACTTATGTTCCACACTGTCATGTTGTCGTGAGTTGTTTGCAACGCCATCCAACTCGCTTTCGTCAACATCATCTTGTCGTTGATGCTGCTGCACCTGCTGCACCTTCATCTGCTGCACCTGATGCTTCATCCGTTGTGTCTCCTGCCGCTGAGACAGCTGCTGCTG
This sequence comes from Flabesymbios commensalis, assembly GCA_964017125.1. Classification (NCBI taxonomy): domain Eukaryota; kingdom Metazoa; phylum Annelida; class Polychaeta; order Terebellida; family Flabelligeridae; genus Flabesymbios; species Flabesymbios commensalis. The sequence continues at coordinate 68,527,947 of OZ024902.1, read as the reverse complement.
TTGTTGTTGCTGCTGCGGTTGTTGTCTCGTAGGTATAAATTTTCAGCTACCGTTTTGCACCCCTGACAAGCGAGCCTCCAAACGGTTACGTCTGTCAACTAATGATACATTATTTAGTTCTTCGGGATGAGAACGAGGAATAACAGCCACATATCTACTGCCAATTAACACAACTGGCAGCCTATCCACCCTGTCTAGCTTTTGTAAAGCATTGGGTATGTCCTGTATGTGTGCCTCTAGCTCAGTTCGTGTTTGAGAATCCTTTCTTTTGAGTTTGTCTCCAAGAATAACATTGTCACACGCATCCCACATATAGTACTGCAGATTTGATTCCAAAGTATTGTGCATTTTGGGGTAAAAGCATGAAATTTGGTACAGTTATACATTAGTATCTACTTAGTAATTTCAACTATGGAGCCAAGCAAAAAAAATTTTTTTTATATTTATGGCAAATTTAAAAAGACTGTTTTTTTCTACAATTTAAAAAAATAGGAGTTTCAATTCATGTATACTATGGGTCTGTGAAATGCACAAAAAATACACAATTTTTTTCCAGTTTTATCACCTGAAAGCTGATTATCACGTTTTTCGTAATTTTATAAAAAAATCTACTATAAAGTTGTTTTTTCAAAATGACCGCCATAGCAACAACTGTGCTAGTAACGGTATGACCTAAATCCCAACTGTTCCTGAAACGCTTTTGTAATTTTGCACTGTATTACTCTAGCATAATGCATATATACATCTTAGTATTTTAAGAACTGATAAAAAGATACAAGATAAAATGGAATACATCATTTTATTCAGCTTTAACACAAGTTTTCATATGTGAACATGAAAACACGGAGAAGATCAAGGATCAACAATCACCATGAATCACACGGCAGATCACGAGGCACTATATATATTTAGTGCTAATTAAAAAATAAAACGAATACACATGTTTTGAATTTTAAAATGTGTTCTCAACAAATATCCTAGTGTTGATATTTTCTAATCGACAAACCATAAAATATCACAAGCGTTTAGTTTAAAAAGTTTTTTCCGCATAATAGATCATCATAAAATTATTTATCATTAGCTGCTAATTTCACAGTACAGTTATTAGTTATCTAAGGGCGATCACAGACTTCTCCACACTTACATAATGCAGTGCATTCCATGCTTGATTTGACACATTTGCAAGAAGATATACATATCCTGGCTTGGTTACAACCACATTTATTCAGTTCTTTGCAGGATTTTGCTGCCTCTGGCAGTGCTGTCCAGAATGGCTCCCATGTAGCTGTATTTGTCTTTATCCAACCCCATTCTAGTGGAGATGGAAGCACAGGATCTGTTAATAAAGCTTGGCCCCAGACATGCCCAGCTTGATAAGCAACTCTTTTCACATATTGCAGTAGAGCTGCTTCAGTTGGTGGTAATTCATCCATAGCTCCACCCTTCTTGACGTGTTTACAGTGATACAGCCACTACGTACTCTGTCATAAAGATGATAACGTTTTGGTGCGGTGCATGACTGAGGCTCACAAATGCTTCAGTGACATCTTCATACATTTTCCATGTATCCCATCCTGTGAGCTTACCTCTTCTCTAAAAAATTATGTCTGATCAGAGCCGCTGAAGGCGTGAAAAACAGACAGTGATCGTGATTTAGAAGGTCCTAAAGAATCTGCCAGTGCATGTATTGGTATGTAGTGGGATGTTTTCCCCTTGCCAAAGGCTATCCAAAGTTTGGGATCATTTATATGTTGTGACATTGCACCTGCGATGACTATGACATCTGTGTCAAATGTCCTGAGCAAAAGTTTTTTATGGCCATTTTGAACACAGTATGATACATGTAATAGTAATCTTGTATCTGCCTCTTCTTGTTGACATACATTTATAGTAGCAAGACTTCGCTTCTTGTTAGAGAAAATATTGGATTCCTTTGTAATGACGACTTCCTGTTGTCCAAATGTGAGCTTCCTAATTTCGTCAGCAATGTAATGAAATAGTTATGTTTTATTGTCGTCTAATGATAAAAATCCATGCCAATTATTGGGAATTTTTGCATTGTGTTCCACATATCTCCGTACCACACCCTTTCCACGTTGGTCTCGTGCAACATGTTTAAGCCTATTTGGATGGTACACATCAAACATTAATCTAAACGTTGAGCTCCTTGAAGCTGTTTCTCTATGTATTTTATGAATATAGCAGAGAAAATAATACGAGAATGTAGTTACATGTAATAGTTTTAACATGCGAACTATCACAGCGCCATCCAAAAGAATGTCATCTACATCAGGTCTTCCTTCTTGACAATTTGAGAGCTTTTTCCATACTTGATGTCAAAGTATATTTTGTTCCCGAACGAAGGACACCGTATTGTGATAGAGAAGGTAGATATGGTTGGTTTGGTTTTCATGAGCAAAGAAGTCCTGGAGATCACCACCTCTTATCTGGCTTACTTACAATTGAGAAAACAAAGACCAATTTTTTTTCAATGACTCGATTTTTTTTTTTGAAACAGTCCTAAGCAGTAGGCAGGTAGACGATGGTAGTTTATTTTTTTCTACTAAGATTAAATAAAGAAACTTGTCTTGTAGACAGTCGTTCATCAATAAATCATATCAACTAAACTCAACTTGTCCAGAAGATTGGTATCTTGCAGGAGCATTGCACATTTCCTCACTCTTTCAACTAACTTAAAAGTAGAAGCCTTGTGAAAATCACCAGATGATTCGCCACAAAAGAAACACACTGGGAAAGATCCAGTAGGATTTGATGATATATCTCTTTTTGATGGGTAAATGTAGCTGAATGAGATATGTCGTCGATGCATTCAGCATGCTCACTTGATATCTGTAGTGCTTTCTCTACACGTTACAGTTTTGTGTTATTAAATTTATCTCGCCAATTCTTATGCCATTTGGCAGATCGTCCTTTCAATGTTTTTGTCAAGCCAACAACATCATCAAGACCGAGAAGTTTCAATGGAATTGGGAGCTGTCCCAATCTGTAAAAATATTGCTTTATTTTGAGCAAGTGTATAATAACCTGTGCCACTATTGATTTCTTCCAATTTTGATGCTGATAGACACTGAATGTTGCCGCATTTTTCTTAACATAAAAAACATAAGTGGTTGAGAGTCAGCTAGCTTGAATTTCTTTGACATTTTGGCCAACTTTTTATCAGTCTATAGTTTCACGGTGAACTGCACTAATCAAACATAAAACAATAATTTCAGGTTAGTAGTAATATCGACGAACATGCTCTAAAATATTTGATTATATCAACTCATCCAAGGCGTCTGCCCCAATTAGGCTACATGTAACTATTTGGGACAAAACACAGTAAATCTAGTCATGTAAGTAGGCTAAGTAGAGCTTTGCTTGGGCTCCTGCTTGAATGAGTTAAAACGTGTGTAGGCCTAGGTCCTACATAAGCTAGGTATATATCCCAATTTCAGTCTTAATAAACATTTAGTGTGCTAATATATTCTACTAATTTTAACATCTGAAGGTAATGTATGTGTTATTAACTACTATCTGTCATTAAAATGATTAAATATTAGTTTCTTATATTGAAACTTGCATCTAATTATTTATTACATAATAGCAAAAACGGACCAATTCTGTTTTGATAACGTCATAGCGAAGTGTCACTCTGAGACGGTGGCGTGTTTCTACATAACAAATCATTCTAGTATTCATTTGATGATTGCCTCTGGTATTGTATGTTTATAATGCTCCATTTCTGTTCGACGGTTAACAGAATAAACATAACACCAGCTTACCAAGATATAAAAAGGGCATCTGACTTTAGAAAGTCATTCAATGTGTGGCAAAAGCTAGACATAATAATCCCACGCTAAAACAACAAAAAATAATCTTATAGATGCAAGGCGCACGAGAATTAGCAGATTAGTAGATGAAGAAGATGATGACCAACAAGATCAGTTTTATACGCCTAAACATTTTCATATGCTTTTGCAGGGATAAATTCTATTTTAGTGTTCTGTTTGGAAAAAGAACATACCGTTGCAAAATTTATGACTGTTCAGGATAGTGTTGCTGCTGTGAAAGGCAGCATGCAAACTGCGGCTAAATTTAATGAATCATTTCTTTGATGTAAAATAAATTTTACATTTAATTTTATTATTATTTTTGATGCTAATTGAATAAAGGTTTTTATTATTGTATGTGTTTGGTCTTTGTTTTGTTTTATTTTTTATACACGTAGTGAATAGTACACATACTGTACTAACAGCATGCAAATGTTTATATATTATAAGATAATATGTAGTCTACAATTTCACTTAGGGAACCACCTCGCTAATGGGACGACTTTTGCTGAGTCCTTTAGGTGGTCCGTTGGGCGAGGTTCTACTGTAATTGGCTAGGAATTCATGGCTATGTTTCGATTTGATAGAATTCTAGACTCCTACTATTAGTGTATGACATATATGGCTCATCCATGTACAAGTAGTTGTGATTATGTTGAATTGTATTTATTTTGCAATCATTAAACTTTTATAGCGCCTATATCCTCACCGGACCGAGCTCAGAGGCCTAACCCATCAGCGATTTATTTTACATTATTGTAGTTTATAAGCAACCACAACATCAACCTTGCAAATGTACTCCCAAATCAGCTTATATCAGATTATTGTAGGGGAAGGTTACGTAGGTTCAGACTCTGAATGATGCCAAGCTTCCTTGATTGAAAATTATTAGTTATTCAAAATGGCGTTCAAGATGGCCGCTGCCACATTCCCGGTACCGTATAGTCTGTAAATTGGTTGATTTTAGTTCTATTTTATTTTGCAGTAGGCCCTACCTCATTTTAACTATTTAGGTGATCGGTGAATCCATCTAGAACACTCCCAGAACATGTTGAAACATAAATAACCCTTTTGGCCCGAGAAAATTAACCAACATTATGTAAAGTCATTTGAAAAAGGATTTATATTAATTAATTTTTAATAGTGAGGGGTCGGTATCAATACAAAAACTATGATAATGACACTCTTATTTGTCAATAATTTTTTGTTTTTAGTTATAAAAGGTAGCGTGTCGGCGTCAAGTCAGATTTATTAAAAAAAAATTTTCGTTGCAATGCACCATTTCAACAAGTTAGGTAGTCACTGAACTCACCTAGACCAATACTATACCAGATACATTTTAAAAAAATATGTAGGCTAAGCCTTTTAGCATAAGAACAAATTTTAGCAAACACTAGACTTATAATTATTACCTTATGTCAATAAGCGTGAATTAGCATTATATCGATTATTTTATTATTAATGGTGACAACGTAACGTAACCTTTTTCCCACCGGCTGCCATCTTTGATCGGCCGCTATTCTGAAAACGTAATCTGAGATATTTGGTTGACAATTGTTCTATGAAAGATACTAGAGGTTGTTTTGTTAGGGAGCTACAAGAACAGTAATAAATGAAAGCGGGCTTATATATACATTTTAGTAACAAAAAGTATATGATGAATGGGAAAGTTACGATGTTTCCCAGGCTGCGACGTTCTCAGGACAAAGAACATTAGGCGATACCTAATGAACATTTACTTAAAATTATAGCCTTGAACTATAAAGCAAGTACATGCATTTGCGTTATCCGCCGGATGTGATATAAATTATATCGCGCTCACTGTGCTACTCCTCCCACCAAATCAGTCCATGTTACGTAGGCCCTATACAATTTTATTGTTATCACGGTTATCAGCCCCTATATTGCACCCGTGCTGCAGGTTAGAAGACAATTTTGACAGTCCTGTTAAGTCTCAGTTAACCGTAAGACAAAATATATAGTAGTAAATTTTTGCTTCACGTCACTTTTCGGCACAAATTGTCATTAAAGTATGTAGGCCTACGTACGTGTCTAAGGAATGAGGTGTTCCCCTTGAAGGCTCACGCCATGAATGAGTGTTTTATTTTCCGATAAGATGCAGAGCCTAAATGAACACTACTTGCGTAACTACGTCAAGTTGCCCAACAATTTCATATTGCCGGCACATCAGTGCTGTTTACGTGTCAATGACAATTAAACTTCTTTATTATTATTTTGTTGTTTCTTGGTTTGAATATATTAACCTGGTCTTGGGAAACACTGGGTGATTATATAGGTCTACATTTAAAAGCAAGACCAAAGACAGAATTACCGATGCAGCGCAAGGAGGAAATATATATAGCAAGCTGTACGCACAAAGGCGTGGCATAATAACTTCGCAAGAACAAGAAGGATCAGAAACGTGACACAGGACGTGACGCAATATGTGAAGCACGGCGCACAAGACGTTTCTTATGACGTAGCGAAAGGAATGTCGCAATACACAGCATGAGATTCGACATAAGACACAGTGCAAGAAGCGGTGCGCCGAAATCATAGCGCAATACACATAATAACACAAATGAATGGCTCCGTGCAATAACCTGTTAAGTGCATGTTTTATAGTTTTGAGAAAACAACTTCAAAGTTCAATATTGTTTTCACACTAACATGACTAAGAGCTTCCGAGTAAAATAAGTTTGTTTATCAATAATATTACCGCTACTATTTCCTACATGTTATGTGTAGGCGTATTATTACATAACTGCTATTTAGTAATATTTAGGCCTTCTGTTAAGCGCACTGGACAGTTTTTTATAGATAAATTTGTTTCATTAATACAGCAAAAAACATTTACTTGCTTGTGAAAAAAGTGTTTTATAATTGTCGTAAAACTCAGATTTTTTACTCGACAATCTCCTCTACCTCAGCACCGTAAATCCGTCGATATTGACAAGAACACTAACAAGTTAATACATGGAGCCCTTGAAATATCAATGGAAACTAAAAATGCCTGGAACGTCGATATTTTGGAACTTTGAATGAATTTTTTTGGTTACAGTGTTTCTTGCCTATTAATTATACGTTTCAGATTCGTTAAACAAATGCAGTATTATGCTTGATAATGAGGGATTCTATAATTTTAGGCACCGGTGCTGATATTTCCCTTGAAATATGATATTCGCTGAATATTGTCAAAAATTGAAACATATATCAACTTAGCTTTGTTTATTGACATAGCGTTATGGAGAGACCAATTTATGCTACGCAGTAATCTTCATAATTAAATTTCTCAGTATCCCTTTTACAAAAGTTAAATATATTTAACAGGTAGTTAAACATCGTTATTATGATGTTGATCACTTAATTTAGAAATAATCACTTTATGACAATAACTCTTAAATAATGAAATAAGAATTAGGCCTACTCTCCGTTAAGTTTATTGTCGTTATGGTAATTAGTTCTGTTACGGAGTGACAAAAAGAAATGCTAAATATCGATGCTAACACTATTTAAAAGACAAAAAGATAAGCTACTATTTCCACAAGTGTCACTTGTTTGATAAAATATCAAATTCATAAAGGTTTATAGCTATTTTTTAAGTGAAAGGGTAATTTGTGACCACTTTTTTTTACTAAATCGTACATAGCATCTGAGGGATTCTATAATTTTAGGCACCAGTGATTATATTTTCTTTGATACATGAAATTGTCTGAATATTGTCAAAAATTTAAACACATGTCAACCTAGCTTTGTTTATTGACATAGCGTTGTCAGCAGAGCTTAATTTCAATTTTAAATGCTTGTTTTTATAAAATTATTTTTTTCTTACCGTCATGGAGAGACTAATTTACCGTTATGGAGAGACCAATTTATGTTACGGAGTAATCTTCAAACTTAAATTTCTCAGTGACCCTTCTACAAAAGTATACCATATTTACCAAGTAGTTGAACATGGCTATTATAATGTTGATCACTTAATTTAGAAAGAATCACTTTATGACAATAACCCTTAAATAATGAAATAAGAATTACTCTTCGTTACGATTATTGTTGTTATGGAGAGTAATAATAACGAACATTGTCTCTCCATAACGACAATTATTTCTGTTATGGAGTGACAATAAACAAATACTAAATATCGATGCTAACACAATTTAAAAGACAAAAAGAAAAGTTACTATTTCAACAAGTTTCACTTGTTAGGTAAAATACCAAATTCATAAAGGTTTATAGCTTTTTTTAAATGAGTAAAAGGGTAATTTGTGACTATTTTTTCTCTCCATAACGTTTTTATTTTTTTTATGGAGAGACAGAAAATACGCGTTATGGAGAGACGTTTTTTTTTTACTTAATCGTGCATAGCATCTATGTATTATGCTATACTATGATTATTTTAGTTTTTTTTCAAATGAGGTTGTAGTAGGCTTGGAGGTTGTAGGGTGCTAAAAAGTTTAATTGCAGTATTTATGTGTAAAAATCGCGTTATGGAGAGACGTTGAATTAAAATACTCACCCAATAACTTGCACAAACCTTACATTATTTTTAAACAAAAACACATTTATTATACATTTTTTTCACGATTCACTGCATTAAGGTCTCGCGCAACTGTTTTGCACCAGACAAATGATATTTTGGTCAGAAAAAGTATAGAAATTACCTGAAAACTATAAGCGTTACGGAGAGTCTCTGCAACGTGGGACAGACATAAATTGCATAAAAAGTTGTAAAATAATAAAATTATTTTAATAAACTTTTACATAATCTTATAGATAGTGTTTTGCACTAACATTATATCTGAAACAAATATAATATATAATACATGAAGTCTAGAATAAATCGCCTGTTTATGTGGGATTTAGAATGTGGGACAAGGCTTTTTGGCTAAAATTGGCTAAATTTACGTAATATTTCTTTCAAAAAACACATTTATGTTATAATTTTTTGTGTTTTGATATTGCTATATTGTAAAATAAAGGTCATTCATTGCATTTATGTAATCAAATTAAATCAAAATATTCAATAATAAATATTACAAGGTGCGGACAGTGCTGGTGCTTAAAATTATAGAATCCCTCATCTATGTATTATGCTATAGTATGATTTTTTTTTTTCAAATGAGGTTGTAGTAGGCTTGAATGTTGTAGGGTGCTTACAACTTTAGTTGCAGTATCTATGTGGAAAAAATCGCGTTATGGGGAGACGTCGAGTAAAAATACTCACCCACATACATGCACAAACCTTACATTATTTCTAAACTAAAACACATTTATTAAAAAAAATTTCACGATTCACTCCATGAAGGTCTTGCGCAACTGTTTTGCACCAGACAAATTATATTTTAGTCAGAAAAAGTATAGAAATTACTTGAAAACTATAAGCGTTACGGAGACTCGCTGCAACGTGGGACAGACATAAATTGCATAAAAAATGGTAAAATAATAAAATTATTTTTAAAAACTTGTTTTACACTAACATTATATCAAAAACAAATATAATATATAACACAGGAAGTCTAGAATAAATAACCTGTTTATGTTTAGAATTTAAAATGTGGGACAAAGCTTTTTGGCTAAAATTGGTCAAATTTACATAATGTTTCTTTCAAAAGACACATTTGTGTTAGAATTTTTTGAGTTTTAATATTGCTATGTTGTAAAATAAAGGTCATTCATTAGATTTTTAAATTAAAATATTCAATAATAAATATTACAAGGTGCGGACAGTGCTGGTGCTTGAAATTATAGAATCCCTCATATGTAAATCAAATATTGTATCCCGATAAACTATTTACCTGCTAAGTAGTAGTAGTAGTATTTAATTTTACACCCACTTGTGTTTCACTAGCGAGATTCGCAACTTAAGTGGGTAAAAATACTCATATTTGTTTAATTTGAGAACCAGCAATTAAAAGTGTTGATGTTGAAACACACTTTTTATTTCGAATAATAATATTAACATTTGCTGACAAAAAGGAATAAAAACGATTATATTGACTATATTCGTTCATAGCGCTTAAAGAGTTCACACATTTTAAATCTTACATGTTTGATACCCAGAAGTGTCAAGCGTTGATGTTGAATTACCACAGTTTATTCCGAATAACAGTAATTTGATCTGTTACCAAATAAATAAATTAAAAGCGATTATATTCGTTTTTAGCGCCTAAAAGATTAATACATTTTGAAATCTTTGTAATAATATATTATCCTACTACTAGACTTGTAAAAGGTTATCATATTCTAATTTGTCACAGTAAAAAGCAACGCTAAAACAGTAATGTGTATAGTACATTGGTGCAAATTGACGCATTTGGCGGGACATTTTTAAAATTCATTTTGTAGACCCTTTCCCCTGGTCAAATTTGGAAAAACTTTTAACATGTACTTCATCAGGGGATATACTGATTCCAAAAACCAAAAAATGTTTTCTTGCTATTTTTTTAGGGTCAGGCTGTATATTGATTCAACTAGGTATAATAGGCCTATTCACATCATTGAGTTGCAAGGTATGCGACTGTTATCGTTATTTGCAGTACACTTTTTACTAATACAGCCCAGGCTGAACAGTGTTATATATGACCACAATTATGTGATAATAATTGGTAGACTTAATTGATCGATTAAAAAGCCCATGTATAGTCCCTAGGCCTCTCTCATATGAATATGAATAGACCTGCTCCCACTAAAACGTATAATGGCTTGTCATTTTAGATTTAATCGTTAACGAAACCTTCAAAAACACAAACACCCTCACAAATAAATTCACCATTAAAAATCATGCGAAAATGATGTATTACATTAAAATATATGTCAAATAGTTCATGAGGTACAAATTCAACATGGCGCCAGGCAAAGGCACTTGGATTTTGTAAAAAAAAAGATTTTCCGCTCATGGGAAACTATGGGTCTTTTACGGGTAATACAGGAGGACATTGAGAACACATCTTTAGATTTTTTGCTTTATATTATTTTTTCCATTTAAACTCCTCGACTGATAATGACATGCAATTAGCTTTTAACCGCCGGTGCCGCATATATTCGGATTTACATTTTTTATTAGCACATGAAGTACCACCTTTTTTTAACATGTTAAAGATAAAATGTGACATCAATCAGCAATATTTAAAAACAGTTCACCTCCATTTTGTCTGAATCTGAATAATTCTCACTCACTTGAAGTTGTGGATCGCGTCAGCGAGACCCAACTTCAAGTGGATGAAAATTCAGATTGGAAAATTTGGCGGTTAAAAGGTTAAACTGCTTAGTTTTAAAGTAAACGGTTACTTCTGTTGGCCTTTTGAAAGACAGTAACGTTATAATAGCAATGCAATTATGCGTCAATGTATACACAGTATACCAGCATCACAGTGTGACAGTCATCACAGCTGTATGATTACCCTCATGAAGGGTGATTATTGTTTGATTATGTGAGTTTAAAAATCCCATGGTTCCTGGTGCATTCCACGTGTATCTGAGCATTCCTCCATTAACCAGGAAAAGAAAATCGCCCTTTTATTCATATAAATTATAACACCCTTGATAAGCATATTTTGCTTCGGCGAAATAGCGTGTGACTCAAACTAGAAAGTTATTACTATCGAAATGTTCTCGTGCACACATTGTTAAATAATAACAACATTTATTGTTCTCCAGTGGATTGGGTTAACCTTTTAACCGCCAAAATATTTAATCTGAATTTTCACCCACTTGAAGTTGTGTCTCGCTGACGCGATCCACAACTTCAAGTGAGTGAAAATTATTCAGATTTTAAAAAAAGGAGGTCAACTGTTTTCAAATATTGCTGATCGATGTCACATTTTCTCCTTAACATGTTTAAAAACTGAAAACCCGAATGTATGCGGCACCGGCGGATAAAGGGTTAAAGCAGCCACGTTCCCAGGCCAGCTAGCACATTCAGTCTACCCTGGTTTAGTGCATTGTCAATCTGTTCTGTATTCGCAGCGTCCTGATACGGCGCTTAAAACAGCATTATGGTGACCAACACTTGACCCTGCAGACTATGACAACTATGTTAATATTGCTAGTTTACAAAATGATGGTTGTCATTATAGGCCTATATTATTATGCAGAGCAAACACATGCAAACACATGCACCTGTGTTGTAATATAGTTGGTCTATACAATACAATGTCCGCCCAGCATAAAACATTTGCTTGTAATCTAGGAACCAGGCACCCATTTTTGAGATTCCATTTACACTTAATTGTCTACTTCAAACCTATATCATGTTGTAGAGGGGTGAATACAATTTTTACGGTGTGCACATTTAAATTCCAAGCTATTTCATCAAGGACCTTTTCTTTCACAAAAATATCCTTTCAACACATTTTTAGGAATGGTGCAAAAAATCATTATTTTGTGAAAACATTGTGAAATCTCAACTGAACGCGTGCTGAATAGCTGAACTCGACATGTGAGTCTGCAACTGTGCAGAAATGCCACCTCAAGGTCGCAGCGACGTTGTATCAAAGTCATTTGAAATTCACACGTAAGAAAACGTTTTCAAAAATAATATTTAATTTGTGTTGTTCAAGATTTTGACATGTTTATTGTACAGTGATTGCAAATCGAAAACGTTAACTTTATATAGGCCCATTAAGTTTGAAAAAAATATATACTAACGTTACAACTGATCTAAGTATGATGTCAAGAAAACAAGGTCAGACCCCGGTTTTCTCATTATATTTTTTCATCTCCAGACCTCTTGAAATTATTACCAAAAACATCTGGAATCATCTATACCAGCAGCTATGGGGCCAACCCCGGGGGGCAACCTTGCTTGGTAGAAGATGTGCAGGATAGCACTGGAGATGTCCGCCGACATATAGTCAGATTGATAAAATTATGTTAATTGGTTATTTTTTTATTTTCTAGTGACGTTACATCACTTCAACTACCGGTAGTATGATTCAAGCGAGGCCATCCAGAACACTTTCAGATAATTTCGAGCAATAATAAACATTTTTATTCTATTTGACAATCACTAATCTAGCCAAATAAGAGGTCTAGTGATCATCTATATTTGACAGTAGATTTGAAACCGTGAAAGTACATACAAAAAAGGTCTAAGGTCCTCGTTAAAATCCCCAGCAACAGGAAATAATCAAAATATCTACCACCTAACTGTTAACCAATTGTTGAACCAATAGATCAATAATTCTGTCCAGACATTTTCCGGTTGTGAAACTGATTGATGTTTTATTTTACACAAAGTTTGCTTGTTGTAAAAATACAAAATGAAAAAAAAAGTTTACGTCCCACATTTGAGTACAGCTGGGGTGGAGGTGTCAAAGGTATGTTCCTCCCCTTGGTGTCGCGTTCTGTCGACCCTGTTTGTTTTAACATATCATCCTTGTATCACATCATCTCTTCACATCAATTTCACCAGCTTAGCTATTATATCCCCCATTTCAAACGAGAAATATGTAAGCATCACGTACAGAAAAAAACTTTTCCTGAGCTCCACATCGAGCGAATTGACTTGCAACTTCTCAACAACAAACTACAGATATTGTACTATCAGGAAATACAAAAGAAATAATCTATAATGTGTTTTAATTTTGTCTTATCATGTAACACTTTCGGCCTAGTTTAGTGTGACCAGACTCTAGCCATATCTGAAGAAGAAGCGGTTGAACTTTTCTCGATCATAGAGAATGTTAAATCTACAGGGGGTCATTGATAACATCATGGGAACTATGTTAATGTCACATGCATCTCACATTAGAAAACACGATAAACGTGGACGTTTATCGTGTTTTCTTTTTGGTTATTTTTTTTTTTTTCTAGTGACGTTACATCACTTCAACTACCGGTAGTATGATTCAAGCGAGGCCATCCAGAACACTTTCAGATAATTTCGAGCAATAATAAACATTTTTATTCTATTTGACAATCACTAATCTAGCCAAATATGAGGTCTAGTGATCATCTATATTTGACAGTAGATTTGAAACCGTGAAAGTACATACAAAAAAGGTCTAAGGTCCTCGTTAAAATCCCCAGCAACAGGAAATAATCAAAATATCTACCACCTAACTGTTAACCAATTGTTGAACCAATAGATCAATAATTCTGTCCAGACATTTTCCGGTTGTGAAACTGATTGATGTTTTATTTTACACAAAGTTTGCTTGTTGTAAAAATACAAAATGAAAAAAAAAGTTTACGTCCCACATTTGAGTACAGTTGGGGTGGAGGTGTCAAAGGTATGTTCCTCCCCTTGGTGTCGCGTTCTGTCGACCCTGTTTGTTTTAACATATCATCCTTGTATCACATCATCTCTTCACATCAATTTCACCAGCTTAGCTATTATATCCCCCATTTCAAACGAGAAATATGTAAGCATCACGTACAGAAAAAAACTTTTCCTGAGCTCCACATCGAGCGAATTGACTTGCAACTTCTCAACAACAAACTACAGATATTGTACTATCAGGAAATACAAAAGAAATAATCTATAATGTGTTTTAATTTTGTCTTATCATGTAACACTTTCGGCCTAGTTTAGTGTGACCAGACCCATATATATATTACAATTTTTTGTGAATATTATATATTCCGCGTTCACAGTCACAGATAGGTTTTTAATAAATATCAGACATTTTCAACTTGTTTACCACATATCCAAGCATATACGGTAAACCTATAAGTGTTGTACACAATGCATATATTGTGTCTGGATAATCATGTCAAAGCACCATCTCTCACACTTGATTACACCAATAAATGTCGAATAGAAAATTGTATATGTCTCTTCATATACACATTAAACATGTAGTGCTGACATGCGATTAGATATACATTTAACAATCCAACAGAACAAATACGGAACAAAGCGAACTGAATTAAATATAAATATAAATGACAACATGATTGGTGAATCATCAAGTATTCGTTTTTCTTTTAATATTGAGATTAGGCGTATTCGATCTATTTACAAATTAGCAGCTACGATATACACATATGCCATATCTCTAAATCTGTATAAACTGATTATCTTCGTATTCGCACGATATGATTAAGCGTTAATATGTGTTAAAATTAATGTAATCGCACAATAATTTTATATACCGGTACAGGCACATAATATACCTTAGAACAAATGGCTTTAAATACAATTCGATGCATACACAACAAAAGCACAGGCTATACCAATAAACATCATCCCCATGAATCATCTTTATGGTCAGCTGATAGTCTGACCGAAGTTGGTGGATGATGCAAAACGAAAGTTAGCTATCCATCGATTACGGAGTCAAGTATCATGATTATCAAGCGATTTTCAAAAGAAATTCAAGTGACTATTTAAAACGGTCGACCCATTTCGACATGTAACACCATTATTCTGAGTATAACTTAAATTTCACCGTACACAATCGGCTTAGCAAACATAATTAGTAACAATGCCCTTTACAGCAGTCCTTCTACTGCAAAGTGGTCGAGGGGGATGTACCGAAGTCGTACATAGATAAAGTTGTCTGCTAGTGGAAAAAGGTATATCTCTAAACGTCCGCGCCAACCCCTTAAAAGTAAAAGTACTGAAAAGCAGTGGCACATGCGAAACCTGTCAAAAAATATTTTGGCAGCTAAATGAATGCCAAAGAAGCAAGTGGTTAATTTTCAAACAGACAGTTATCTTGATAAATCAGATGAACAAAATGATGAAGATGATACATGTATATGTGAAACTCTAGCCATATCTGAAGAAGAAGCGGTTGAACTTTTCTCGATCATGGAGAATGTTAAATCTACAGGGGGTCATTGATAACATCATGGGAACTATGTTAATGTCACATGCATCTCACATTAGAAAACACGATAAACGTGGACGGGTTGTCCGAAGAAAATCATAAGTGCCTACTTTTGTGGTCTGATTTCCACCAAACATTTATAATGGGCTTAGTATAATAACAATTGGATATTGGACAAATCATTTCCGGATCAAATCAAATTTAGAAGGCTTACATATTTTATATATTTTTTTAAAGTTCCTATAACATGTAGCTGTATTATTTTCGACATCGTTCAAACCTCTCAAAAGAAGCACTTGAATATACATAAAAACAATATCTCATGATAATACCAAATCGTCCATCTCGAAATCTACACCAGTGGTGAATGGTCATCGGTTTTAGATGACTTTGAAAATTTTGCGTGGCTAATACCGTCGTTGATGTAATCGCCACATTCTTGTCCTATTCCCCTAGCTCTTAAACCACATACGGTATGATGTGGCTCTTGCCCGTTCCTGCCTGGCCACGTACGACTAAGTAGTGACCTTTGTGGCCAAACTCACCACATAATGTTGTTTTTCTGTCAACATATTTAATTCGACATAATTTGATGACGCAGAATATAATGCTGTTAACTTTGTCAACAGGTTAAAAGGATCTTTATACAGATCTACGAGCGGGGCATAAAGCTTGTATAATAGTGAAATATAGAAGCGCGCATATATCATAATGTGACGAGAAGTATACAATTTTATATTCGACACTTATTGGTGTAATCAAGACTTGGTGTGGGAGATGGTTGTTTGACATTATTATCCAGAAACAATATATGCATTGTGTACACCACTTATGGGTTTGCCGTATATGCTTTGACATGTTGCAAACAAATTGAAAATGCCTAATATTTTTAAAAAACGTATCTGTGGACTGTGAACGCGGAATATATGATATTAAAAAAAAATCGTATAAAAAAACATAAATACTTCCACAAGGAAGTGTCATCAAGATACGGTGGTGTCATTATCGCCAAAGGGTTTATTATGCGAGATAAGTGTGGAGGGGCAGATATATTTTGGCAACGGTCGATAATAAGAGAATGTGGAGGGCAGGATTCCTGATGGCTTAAACATTACGTTAGGCCAAAATGAGTTGCATACTGTAGTCAGGCAGATTAGCATAACAATCGTGCAAATCCGGGGGGAAGTGCCAAATTTGGCACGGAGTTAGGGTTTAGTACATAGAAAAGCATCCAGGGTGGACCCAAGTGGACCCACCAACATAGTGACCATTTTGAACAAATCCAAAATGGCCGCCATCCGGCTGCGTGAAAAATGCAACTTTTGAACCAATTGCCGTGGAATGTTGTATAATACCTCTTTCGGTAGGTTTTGGAGTATGGGGAATCCATTTATGAGGATATTTTAATGATAACTGGTCAAGGTCACGTGTTTTGCAAGGTCATCTACCAGTTTCATTGAGTGAAGAGAAGTATGTTTATCCTTGTAACCGTGTAATCATTTTTATATTCTTACCGACTGATAATGCTCCAATGTGATCAACAAATAAAAGGTAACAAAATAATAAGTGAAAAGACTCACCATAGGTTTAACAATGTTTAATAGCATACATTAATGTTTTTAGCTCAAGTAGAGACAAGGTCAAACTATATCATTAACCGACCATGCATTAAAAAAAATGCAACAGGAGCTGTTCATGAGTCATTGTTACAGCATGAGCCCTGGCAAAAGCACGGTGATGTGCAATGGAGATTTGACTTGTTACATTTGCAATTTACGGCACATGACTTTTTACATCAACAGCGAATGAGAATGGAGCAGGTTTTGCTAACATCGGAGAGGGATTTCCAGAAAGGGACCAGCTCGTTATTTTTTCAGTAATCACCCAGCCCCAGTCTGTGTATGGTGTATGATGAAATTGTTTGTTGTCGTTCAAGCACTTGCCCCCATATGAATACTGCCTGTAGCACAAATCGTTTGGAATCCTCAAAAAGGGCAGCCTATGTTGGAGGAATGAAATCTAGCAATTTTGTTCCATTGCTGAACAAGTCTTTACAAGCCTGATTGACACGAGTTGCTGGACATGATTCACTATATAGTAAAACTACAAACCGATCCAAGATAGCTACGTGTTCGCTTTCTATGGAAAAGCAATTAGGGGCATTGTTGACTGCCAGCAGTGTTTCAGCTAGGTCTGGGAAACACTTCCAGATTTTCCAGGCAGTTTTTTTCCGATGTCAAAGAATTGGCTGGTAGAATCATATTCTGTAAATGCGTGAAACAGTGGCAATGAACGACTTGTGTCTGGGCAGTACACTCAGCTGATAAATAGGTATGTACTGATGACTTTTTATTGTTCCGAAAGATATCAACAGGTCTGATAGGGCTAGGTCATTGAAAGTGGCAATGGCCAAAATTACAACATCAGTATCTACAGTCCTGATTATTGCTTTTTGATGTCTATTTTCCGATGCATGTTTGAGATGAAGGAGCATCCTGTTATCAACTTCGTGGTGAATGCAAGGCATCAGTGTTCCAATCATCTCGGTGTCACATGCTGGCTGAGTGATGTCCTTATCAGCTATAGTTTAGTGAGTACAGCTCCTTTTTTAGTCTCCTCAGTATTGAGCATAGAGTTTCACTCTTTTGTGTTGATAGGGGTAGCAGCCGTTACTTTTTGATATGTCATCTCCAAGATTGGAATGAGCTTGTCTTGTTAGATATGCTTCTGGGTAGACATCCCATAACCAATCCATACACTGAAGAGAGCCTGATGCTTCATTTCTGGCGTAAGGGATGATAAGTTTCTCTATATAATCGCCAATGGTTCGCACAGATTGTCCTGGTTGGAGAATATGAGCTATGGCTGGACCATCATATACCCTGATTGTCACCTCGGAGGGCTTTTCACTCACTGTTTGTCGAAGGCGCTTCAGCAGGTCCTTTTGGTTTTTATTTTGGAAAAACTCGCCCATGTCCGCATCACGCCTGGATTGGATAGAGAGAAACAGTTGTGAGACCAGTGCTGTATTTTGTTTCAGCTTCTCTAGTGGCTTTGAAAGGTGAAAGGTGTCAGTGATGGCCTTAGTCCCATCCATAAAACGTGTCTCTGAATAGTCCTTGTACAGTGTATTTCACATGAAGCGCAACTCGCGATTGCAGTTCACTAACACATCACTCATGATAGGTTTAATGTGCCATGTTGAGAGGTAAGGACTGTGGTCTTTGTAGGGATAAATAACCTGGAACCACTGATCTACAAATCACTTTGTGATAGCTGCGTCTCTGTGAGCAATTGTGGCACGGGGTCCCCTCTCTACCAGGCTTATCTTTAATATATCCCGTTTGTCCGTATACTTTTTTACATTTTTTTGTAAAGCACCCTTGCTGCAATCGAGGCCTCTTCTGATATGTCATTGGCAGCTACAGCTTATGGAGTTACGTCCAATCCCCATGGTTTCTGACGTGTTTGTGACTAAGAGTTTGTGGGGTTGTGCACACACTACACATTGCACAATATAAAAAAACGGGATGAACACATGATACAATGTGCCCTGTTGTGATTTATATTGTTTTTATTCGAGCAGTGTTAATCAATGAGAAGTATTTTCGATTTTCCCAACACATGTGTCTAATTAGGGGCCTACTTATTTTCACTATAGGCTAAATATGTATGGATTCAAGTTCTCGTAAGTTTGCACAAAATGTCAAAAAATATACATTTCTGAAAGCATATTAGATCAGCAATACAGGACACTTGATAATTTGTTTATAATAAGTGACCATTTTTCAAAACAAGTGTCCGAAAGTATTAGAAGCACCGTACATCAATTTCATTGTCGAGGCGGATCCATATTTTTAGAGGGCGGTTTAGTAGGCTATGCTGTTGGTTGATTCCTGAAATGAGCTGATTTTTCTCAGAATGTTTTATTATCTCCTGAAATTAACATTTTTTCGAAAATCAGCACTAATCGAATGCACGCGCTGGGCAAAAAACACGTGTTTTTTGTAATCATGGTAGGCCTAATGTGCGGCAATATTCTAAAAAAACACAGTGGCCTTATAGGCCTACAGTGTAATCAATAAGAGCCACACTAGTGGGTCTGGTGAATGAGAATGAGGTTAAATCAGATGGGTCGTAAATGATTCACTGGGCCATGATATTTACATGCGGACGGACTCCACTCCTGTGGACGTTGACCTTGCTGGCATTGCATTGTGTGCCCACAATGTTTACTCTAAACTGAACTCTTTATTACACTCAGGACCCCAAAGATACATCATTGTGTACAAAACATATCAGAACAAAAATAAATAAATAACAGTATCTTCATATGGGTATGTGAGATTGTATACAAATAAAAAAATATATAAAATAATACTGATATGTGATGGTGAACATAATAACAAAAATATTCATTATTTAACACTGATTTGAAAATGTATTTTTTTTTCTTTTAACACATCTTCGAAAAAAAACAACCACATTTTTAAAGTTATCTAAAGTGAGACATAATATTTTAACAAAATTTGCTAATTTACATTGTTTTTGATAATTTGAACTAGACAATAATACGTCATATTTTTCTGTAGACCTACTTAAATTAGACCAATAATATTTTGGAAAAAGTAACTTCCGCTCATCCTTACAAATACTGCACTGAAACAAAAAATGAAATTCATCCCCTAATACATAACACACATTACATATCTGACTCTTTCTATATGTAATTTATGATTCGAAGTTTTTTTAAACATTCTATAATAATAACACTGAGGCCTACTATTATTAAAAACATCTGATTACCACACATCCTTATATTTAGTGTGTATAACTTTCCTTGGCGATGTTTTTGAACTGATTTATATTCGGTACACACTGTGTAGGCCTAATACAATGAGTATACAAGTTACAATTGTTTAAACAATTTTGAACATGCAAAATCCAATCTGATTTTATCACTGTCCTGTTTTGATAAGCTTATATATGACATGATACAATACTGAATCATGACGACTCACCTAATTTAATATTGCTCACCTGTTAGATTTAACCTACTATTATAACTCACGACTGCATTATGATAATTGGTGCGCCCAACCAGCATGCGCTGATGACTGTTTCTTCAGCTGCTGTTCCCTTATTGCAGTGTTTATGAACGTGATCACGTCACATGATCGCATCTGCATGATATGGGCGCACTGGAATGACACACGACAAGTCCCGAAGTGACCCGCCACCATCACCACAGGCCACACTAGTCCCACCACAACAACATACTTTAACATACCGGGTGAGTTGATGCTCTTTATTTATAAATTTGTATAAAAATATTTGCGAACATTGGGATGTGGGTGGATTGACGACGAATGGATTTAATTGTCAGATATAACGTTAGGCTACTTGGCTCTCGTTTTGCAGTTAAAAGAGATCCGGGAGAACACGCCGCGTCCACGTACATGTATGGACCGGAAAATCCCAGAAAATACAGTTCGCTAACCCAATGTTGGGCAGACGGTGGCTCGTTATTGAAACAACATTGAATCAACGGCTCGTCACCGTGTTTTGCCTTGCTGGGATGTTGTTCACATGCAGTGACTATTATACCGGAACGGGGGCTGCTCTATGTTCCGAAGGTTCTATGTCCCGAATGTTCTATATTCCGAAGGTTTTATATTCCGAAGGTCGTATGAGCCGAAGGTTCTATATTCCGAAGATTCTATGTTCCGAAGGTTCTATGTTCCGAAGGTTCTATGTTCCGAAAATTATCTGACAACAACAGTATTCGAAACCAAGAGCTTAGGCTTATAGGACTACCTACCAACTAGATAAGTCGACATGGTAACTAACAACACTAGGATATATTGCTCTGAGAAATGATATTTCGAAAATTATCTTTGTTTGACTGCTGAAATTACGTAGTCGTCTGGTTGATAGTCGACAGGTTCTCTGACCAATTGAGAGACGCAGCGGCACATTATCACGCATGACGGCTGCAGCTATTGCAATTTACAGTAAATAGGCCTACTTACTGTCTTTGTGATGTTAAGACATACATGTATATAAGTTATTACGTGAATACTTGACATGTGCTGTAAATACTTAGCATAATTAGGACCGGCCTCAGGCTTGTATCCTATCAAGTTTATTTTGCCTGAGTTTGTTTCCTATTTAGGGGAAAAAGCTAGGGGTGCTGTGTGTGGGAAACGGTTGGCATTTCGGCACACCAGTCCTTATGAACATGTGCAATATAACGTTTGAGGTCCCCAGGTTAAGTACTTTCGTGTTTAAAAAATCTTCAGAAAAAATATATTACCGATTATATTCTTGGCTAAGAGCTTGAAGGGTTGTAGTTGGAATAATGTTGGCCCAGCGTCGCAGACGGTGGCCCAACGTTATTTCACAGTTGGACTTATGTATCGTGTTATCCGGTTGGTGACCTTTCGGGGGATAAAAGGTCACCCGTATGGCAGTCAGAGCAAACACGGGATAATCACCCAATTCTGTTTCAATGTTGGGCTAGCGTGGAATACGATATACCGTATTGGGTATTGGGTGGGTAGGCCTACATTGTGTGTACCAGGTACATCGTATAGACGCGTACACTGACTTATCAGCGTAGGTGGTGGAAGGAATAGGCCTACACGTTGAAGATTTATAATTGTCTCCTTTGTTCTTTCAATAATTATATCCTGTACACTTAGGATTCTGTCCATGAGGAAAAACAATACAGCTATGTTTACAAAATATTAGGCCATTTTTTTGTCTAAAGCACTCAAACAGACTAAAGCCGGGCCTCAGAATTCGGGAACTTCTTTTCTAGTTTGAATATAACAATAAAAATAATGTTTTAGCCTGAAAACATAAACATTACACCAGTATTTATACATAGTAGATTGGTCGTGCTGCGCTAGAACAGGCTTATAAAAGCCTCTGCGAGCTAGACAACAACTATTATAGAGAAGTGGACGTGGCGCTTTGGTAAAATACATTGCTTTTAACATAAGGCTGTTTTTGCTCATTTTTAAATTTACAAATGAATTAGCAATGTAACTTAAATTGACATGTCCTAATCGTCAGAGCAATGCTCGCCGGTGCAACTATGATCCTCGGAGCAATGAACGTCAGAGCAACGATCAAATGATCACAGCAATGATTAGATCGTCAGAACAATGCTTGTAGCTATGGTTGTTGAAACTGTCCCAGTTGTTATTCCCGTTCGCTCGATATTATAGTCCTACTTTAGTCATTATCTAAATGATAATGTCATCTTATAAGTCATTATCTTAAGACCAACGGATCGTAGTACCGATGGGCATTCGGAACATAGAACCTTCGGAACATATAACCTTCGGAATATAGAACCTTCGGAATATAGACCCTTCGTAACCCAGAACCTTCGGAACATAGAACCTTTGGAATATAGAACCTTCGGAACATAGAACCTTCGTAACATAAACTCGGAACCTTGTGGAACAATGGCAAATTCTGCGATAGCCTATACGTGAAAAGACAAAATGCTCTTTACTTTAATCTTAGCCAAAAAAAAATAGCCGATGTTTGTTATGCAAAGGTCCGTTTGGTGAGGAGTGGGTCAATAATATGTGGGAGGTGTGAGCCATGGCCCACTCTTCCCATGTATCAATGGCCCACTCCTCTTAATCCTTCAATGTTTCTATTTATATAGGTGGCACTAGCAGGTAAAGGTTTAGCTGTGCTGATATAGGCGGCAATAGTAGGTAAAAGGTCAGCGGCGCTGATAATATATAGGCGACACTAGCAGGTAAAGGGTTTATAGCCGTGCTGATAATGCATAGGCGGCACTTCCAGGTAAAGGGTTAACAGTGCTGATATAAGCGCAACCAGCAGGTGAAGGGTTAGCTGTGATGATATAAGCAGCACAACTCAGCAAACACAAAACATTTGTATAACATTTATACAACGTCGGCCCAACGATTAAGCAGGTAAATGGTTACCAGTGCTGATATAAGTGGCACTAGCAGCTAAAGGGTTAGCTGTGCTGATATAGGCGACAGTAACAAGTAAAGGGTTAGCTGTGCTGATGTAGGCGACACTAGCAAATAAATGGTTAGCTGGGCTGATATAAGCGTCACCAGCCGGTAAGGGTTAGCTGTGCTGATATAGGCGGTACTAGCAGGTAAAGGGTTAGCTGTGCTGATATAGGCGGTACTAGCAGGTAAAGGGTTAGCTGTGCTGATATAGGAGGTACTAGCAGGTAAAGGGTTAGCTGTGCTGATATAGGCGGTACTAGCAGGCAAAGGGTTAGCTGTGCTGATATTGGCGGTACAAGCAGGTAAAGGGTTATCTGTGCTGATATTGGCGGTACTAGCAGGTAAAGGGTTAGCTGTGCTGATATAGGCGGTACTAGCAGGTAAAGGGTTAGCTGTGCTGATATAGGCGGTACTAGCAGGCAAAGGGTTAGCTGTGCTGATATTGGCAGTACTAGCAGGTAAAGGGTTATCTGTGCTGATATAGGCGGTACTAGCAGGTAAAGGGTTAGCTGTACTGATATAGGCGGTACTAGCAGGCAAAGGGTTAGCTGTGCTGATATTGGCAGTACTAGCAGGTAAAGGGTTAGCTGTGCTGATATAGGCAGTACTAGCAGGTAAAGGGTTAGCTGTGCTGATATAGGCGGTACTAGCAGGTAAAGGGTTATCTGTGCTGATATAGGCGGTACTAGCAGGTAAAGGGTTGGCTGTGCTAATAAAATATAGGCGCACCTAAGCAGGTAAACGATTAGCTGTGCTGATATAGACAAACACTAGCAGGTGAAGGGTTAGCTGTGCTGATATGGGCGGCACTAGCAGGTGAAGGGTTTGCTGTGCTGATAATATATAGGTGGCACTAACAGGAAAAGGGTTATCTGTGCTGATATAGGCGGTACTAGCAGGTAAAGGGTTAGCTGTGCTGATATAGGCGGCACCAGCAGGTAAAAGGTTAGCTGTGCTGATGTAGGCCGCACTAGCAGATAAAGGGTTAGCTGTGCTGATAAAGGCGGTAGTAGCAGGTAAAAGGTTAGCTGTGGTGATATAGGCGGCACCAGCAGGTAAAAGGTTGGCTGTGCTGATAAAATATAGGCGCACCTAAGCAGGTAAACGATTAGCTGTGCTGATATAGACAAACACTAGCAGGTGAAGAGTTAGCTGTGCTGATATAGGCGGCACTAGCATGTGAAGGGTTTGCTGTGCTGATAATATATAGGTGGCACTAACAGGAAAAGGGTTAGCTGTGATGATATAGGCGGCACTAGCAGGTAAAGGGTTAGCTGTGCTGATATATGCGGCACTAACAGGAAAAGGGATAGCTGTGATGATATAGGCGGCACTAGCAGGTAAAGGGTTAGCTGTGCTGATATAGGCGGCACTAGCAGGTAAATGGTTAGCTGTGCTGATAAAATATAGGTGGCACTAGCAGGTAAAAAGTAAGCTGTGCTGATATAGGCAAACACTAGCAGGTAAAGGTTTAGCTGAGCTGATATAGGCGACACTAGCAGGTAAAAGGTTAGCTGTGCTGATAATATATAGGCGGCACTAGCAGGTAAAGGGCTAACAGTGCTGATATAGGCGTCTGTGCTGTCAGCCACCAGTGGAGCACTGCTGGACATATGCAAGCCTAGCCAGAATGACCTAAAATATAAAAAGTGGCCCACTCCTCCCCACTCTCCTACTAGTTTAAATGTAGTATCTGGGCGGATCCCTAGCGCTGATCGCTGCCCTCTGTGCTCGCAGATAAGTTGTAGGCCTACACACACTTGACTAACCTCTCGACTTTTCATATCTGCTATGTCTATGATGTTCCATACAAATTATTAACATATATTATATGCATACAGTAGGCCCACAATAGTGTACTGTAGGATTCTAAGGCCCATCCCACTAAAAATCTTAAGATTATCTTAACTTTAGAAAAGTTTATATATATCTTAACTTTAATAAGATTGAGAGAAAGTTAAGATAATCGTAATTTTAAGATTTTTAATGGGATGGGCCCCAGGCCTAGGCCCACTCTGGTACAGTGGATCATGAGAAATGAAGCGTATAAGCATCCTTAATCTACATTTCTTGAGAATATAGAAGATATAAACCATAGCTGATTTTTTCAAAAAAATCTGTCCGAAAAACTCATCAGTAAAATTATTGTTGTTATAGAACGCTTGGCGACCAGTTAATATAGCACTTCCCAGTGCCTTATCTTACCAGGTAGCAGTTTCGGGTATAGATTAAAAGGGCAAGCTGATTACTGCTACAAATTATATTCACCTGTTTTATTTTAAACGCATTTTTCACACTATATCATAGTTTTGTTCTTGGACAACGTTTTCTAGGGCCTACCATTTTTATTTTAAAATGTCATGATATTATTTACCTTGATTGCAATTAGATGATATACGCAGCTTATATTAGCCTAGGCCTTATATAACTGTTTAATGTATCGGGTATCAATAATGGACAAAACAACCTTGTAATAATACCAAGGCCCTTATATCAAGGTGGGCTATATGCCTATAACAAAATAAGGATAAACAGATCTAATAATTCAAATTAATCCTTCAAATGTTTCTATTTATATAGGTGGCACTAGCAGGTAAAGGTTTAGCTGTGCTGATATAGGCGGCAATAGTAGGTAAAAGGTCAGCGGCGCTGATAATATATAGGCGACACTAGCAGGTCAAGGGTTTATAGCCGTGCTGATAATGCATAGGCGGCACTTCCAGGTAAAGGGTTAACAGTGCTGATATAAGCGCAACCAGCAGGTGAAGGGTTAGCTGTGATGATATAAGCAGCACAACTCAGAAAACACAAAACATTTGTATAACATTTATACAACGTCGGCCCAACGATTAAGCAGGTAAAGGGTTAACAGTGCTGATATAAGTGGCACTAGCAGCTAAAGGGTTAGCTGTGCTGATATGGGCGACAGTAACAAGTAAAGGGTTAACTGTGCTGATATAGGCGACACTAGCAAATAAATGGTTAGCTGGGCTGATATAAGCGTCACCAGCCGGTAAGGGTTAGCTGTGCTGATATAGGCGGTACTAGCAGGTAAAGGGTTAGCTGTGCTGATATTGGCGGTACTAGCAGGTAAAGGGTTAGCTGTGCTGATATAGGCGGTACTAGCAGGTAAAGGGTCAGCTGTGCTGATATTGGCGGTACTAACAGGTAAAGGGTTAGCTGTGCTGATATAGGCGGTACTAGCGGGTAAAGGGTTAGCTGTGCTGATATTGGCGGTACTAACAGGTAAAGGGTTAGCTGTGCTGATATTGGCGGTACTAGCAGGTAAAGGGTTAGCTGTGCTGATATAGGCGGTACTAGCAGGTAAAGGGTTAGCTGTGCTGATATAGGCGGTACTAGCAGGTAAAGGGTTAGCTGTGCTGATATTGGCGGTACTAGCAGGTAAAGGGTTAGCTGTGCTGATATAGGCGGTACTAGCAGGTAAAGGGTTAGCTGTGCTGATATAGGCGGTACTAGCAGGTAAAGGGTTAGCTGTGCTGATATTGGCGGTACTAGCAGGTAAAGGGTTATCTGTGCTGATATTGGCGGTACTAGCAGGTAAAGGGTTAGCTGTGCTGATATAGGCGGTACTAGCAGGTAAAGGGTTAGCTGTGCTGATATAGACGGTACTAGCAGGTAAAGGGTTATCTGTGCTGATATAGGCGGTACTAGCAGGTAAAGGGTTAGCTGTGCTGATATTGGCGGTACTAGCAGGTAAAGGGTTAGCTGTGCTGATAAAATATAGGCGCACCTAAGCAGGTAAACGATTAGCTGTGCTGATATAGACAAACACTAGCAGGTGAAGGATTAGCTGTGCTGATATAAACAAACACTAGCAGGTGAAGGGTTAGCTGTGCTGATATAGACAAACACTAGCAGGTGAAGGGTTAGCTGTGCTGATATAGGCGGCACTAGCAGGTGAAGGGTTTGCTGTGCTGATAATATATAGGTGGCAATAACAGGTAAATAGTTAGCTGTGCTGATATAGGCGGCACTAGCAAGTAAAGTGTTAGCTGTGCTGATATAGGCGGCAATAGCAGGTAAAGGGTTAGCTGTGCTGATAAAATATAGGTGGCACTAGCAGGTAAAAAGTAAGCTGTGCTGATATAGGCAAACACTAGCAGGTAAAGGTTTAGCTGGGCTGATATAGGCGACACTAGCAGGTAAAAGGTTAGCTGTGCTGATAATATATAGGCGGCACTAGCAGGTAAAGGGCTAACAGTGCTGATATAGGCGTCTGTGCTGTCAGCCACCAGTGGAGCACTGCTGGACATATGCAAGCCTAGCCAGAATGACCAAAAATATAATAAGTGGCCCACTCCTCCCCACTCTCCTACTAGTTTAAATGTAGTATCTGGGCGGATCCCTAGCGCTGATCGCTGCCCTCTGTGCTCGCAGATAAGTTGTAGGCCTACACACACTTGACTAACCTCTCGACTTTTCATATCTGCTATGTCTATGATGTTCCATACAAATTATTAACATATATTATATGCTTACAGTAGGCCCACAAGTAGTGTACTGTAGGACTCTAAGGTCCATCCCACTAAAAATCTTAAGATTATCTTAACTTTGGAAAAGTTTATATATATCTTAACTTTAATAAGATTGAGAGAAAGTTAAGATAATCGTAATTTTAAGTTTTTTAATGGGATGGGCCCCAGGCCTAGGCCCACTCTGGTACAGTAGATCATGAGAAATGAAGCGTATAAACATCCTTAATCTACATTTCTTGAGAATATAGAAGATATAAACCATAGCTGATTTTTTCAAAAAAATCTGTCCGAAAAACTCATCAGTAAAATTATTGTTGTTATAGAACGCTTGGCGACCAGTTAATATAGCACTTCCCAGTGCCATATCTTACCAGGTAGCAGTTTCGGGTATAGATTAAAAGGGCAAGCTGATTACTGCTACAAATTATATTCACCTGTTTTATTTTAAACGCATTTTTCACACTATATCATAGGTTTGTTCTTGGACAACGTTTTCTAGGGCCTACCATTTTTATTTTAAAATGTCATGATATTATTTACCTTGATTGCAATTAGATGACATACGCAGCTTATATTAGCCTAGGCCTTATATAACTGTTTAATATATAGGGTATCAATAATAGACAACACAACCTTGTAATAATACCAAGGCCCTTATATCAAGGTGGGCTATATGCCTATAACACAATAAGGATAAACAGATCTAATAATTCAAATTGTAATGTTGATGTGAACTCCCAGGTCTACGTGTCCTACGGAACTCGTTGCAAATGAGGCATTGTAATAATGCTTATACGGACTTAAATGAATTTATGAATGACTAATATTCACAGGCCTATCAGCATCGAAGTATAGTTGATGAAAATCGCTGTATGCATGATCGTTCACTAAATATGTATATGATAGGCCCTATAATATAATATAATATAATATAATATAATATAATATAATATAATATAATATAATATAATATAATATAATATAATATAATATAATATAATATAATATAATATAATATAATATAATATAATATAATATAATATAATATAATATAATATAATATAATATAATATAATATAATATAATATAATATAATATAATATAATATAATATAATATAATATAATATAATATACTAAGGCTTACAGGTCAGTTTTACTATAGCTGTTCTGCCATGGTATATATAGGCATGCGTTGGGCATTAGGCCTATGTTGTATATAGGGCATAGGCCCTATACATTTGTTAATCTATTCATTTTTGTTATAACCCGATTCATTTAATATTAATTCGAGCCACCGTTCTGCACATAGCTAGGCCCCTAGAAGCTAAATTCGACAAGTAAAATATTCAAGTATATATATACAAGTAGGACGATAAAATAATTCAGGTGTTATGCAACAGAGGATTCAAAATTCGAGTCTTGGCGGTCTGAGGCTGAGCATGCTACATCTCGGTCCGTCACAGATGCTCCCCACAATACTGAATCTTTACAAGTGGACGGAAATAACTCAAATCAAAGCATATCTCACACGATTCATAAGGGAAAGTTTTTTTGTTTCTTTGATATCTGTAGCATGTGTATTGGACCTCTCTATGTGTCACTGTAACATGTGTATTGGGCCTCTCTATGTGTCACTGTAACATTCGAATTGGACATCTCTATGTGTCACTGTAACATGTGTACTGAACCTCTCTATGTGTCACTGTAACATGTGTACTGAACCTCTCTATGTGTCACTGTAACATGTGTATTGCACCTCTCTGAAACGACCCTGAGCATGATAGCCAAACTTGACTGAAAAATATCTGTAGAGTCTGCGATAACACCTGCTTGTGCTGACCTGCAGGCCACGGTACATATCTTATAATCTGAATCACCTTCTGCATGCTGGACGGTAATGTCAACATTGGCCATGTATTCACCAAGAAGGGTTATTAAAGCCTG